>CANYBF011221306.1:0-13549 GCA_948192965.1 Dalechampia spathulata | reverse complement strand
GGAATTAGGGTTAACTTATCAATCTAATTATGGCGTTTTCTCTTCTTCCATTAAGCCTTATCATTTGCATTTCCATACTTGCTAGTTTGGGGGTTCAATAGGGCGGGGGTTTATTCTACCATTGGAGCTATATCTTAGGTATGTGAGGGTTTATGGCATTCTTGCTATTAGATTCTGCGTCAAAGCTTATCTAAAAAGAATTAGTTCCTAAGCTATATGAAATAATTATGAACATTATGCAAAATAGGAAGAAAATGAATGAATTTAAATGTGAAATGCAAGACATGAATAAGATGCAAAGCAAGATAATAATATATGCAATTCATCATATAATATGCTATTAAATCAAATAAGAATGCATGAAAATATGACTAAAAGAGGTAACTTAAGCATGAAGAAAAATAGTGATAATGCATATTATCAATTGGTAAAACATAATTTTTCTCAAGCTTTTGATTAAGAGAAAGTGTAATATTGTTAATATATTAGTCTTTAATTAATTTTAGTTGATAAAAATTTATTTTTATCATAAAATAATAATATTAAAATTATTTTTAAAAGTATTTTAAAAGTTTTTAAATTGATATAAATAAATAATAAAGAATCAATTATGTAAAATATTCTAATTAAAATTTTAGGATAATTGATCAATTAAAGTTGATATGATTATCTAAGAATTATACATAAAATTAAATATAAAAACTAATTATTTTTTATCTAATAAAATTAATTTTCATAATCTAATTTTTATAACAATTAATTTCTATCGAATAATTCTATTCAAAATCAAATATAAAATACAAATTATTTTTATTATCTAATAGTTATAGAATATCCTACATTTTTAATATTTAATTTAATTTTTTCATATTATAAAAGTTAAACAAAATAAATTAATAAAGTATAGTTTTTGCTAATACATGAGTTTTTTTATTAATTATAACTGCTAAAAATTTATTTATTTCATCAAAAAATAAAAAAATAAAAAAAATTATATTTTATAATTTATTTTGAAGTATTTAAATTTTTAAATTAATATAAATAAATAATATAATATTAACATTGAAAATTTAAGACTATTAATCTATTAAATTTGAATATATGATTATATGAATTAAAATTCAATTTATTCATTTTTATTTTTAAATTATTGAATGAGTTTTGAATGATCAACACTAAGAAAAACCAATAAGCCTTTTGTCCATTTAAGTTCATAAATGGTAATGGCTATAGATTTATACTTGACTTCAACAGAGGAGTGAGAAATGGTATGTTGCTTCTTATTTTTCCATGAAATTGGAGAATGCACCAAGAGAACAAAGAAGCTAGTCAAAGATCATCATGTCAAAGGGTAGTTGGCCTAATTAGAATCATAATAAGTATAGAGACAGATATCACAACTAGTAAACAGTAGAAATCCCCAACTCAAATTTCCTTTTAAAAATCATATCACCTTTAAAGTAGCGTACCAATGTGCTTGCTTTGGTTGTTGCATAAATTAATCAGGTATATGAATAAAATAAGATAATTTAGAATGAGTAATTGTTAGATAAATAAGTCACCCCATAAGAAAATGATACTAAGCAGGATTATGCATAGTGCTACTATCAATAAGTGCAAGTTTATAATTTTTCCCAAGAGGAGTTTAAGTAAGCTTTGCTCCAAACAATCCAGCTTCTGATATCACATTTAATGTATATTTACATTGACATAAAAAAATGCCCTCTAAAGTAGCGTCCTAAGAAATATTTTAGAGTACCCAAATCTTTCATATGAAAGCGATGACTTAAATAATCTTTGAGCTTTTTGTACTACTACTCTATTACTTCTAGAAATAAGAAGGTCATCAACATATATAAGCACATGTAGTTGAACAACATCATCTTAAAATTGAAATAAGGAATAATATGAATAGGATTGCTCAAACCCATAAGACTTGAGAGATATTGTTAGTTTTGCAAACCAATAATGAGGAGCTTGACACAAACCATACAAAGATTTCTAAAGTTGATAAACTTGGCTTAGTGTTGGAGTCAAGAATCTTAACAACATTTTCATGTATATTTCCTTATCTAATTCACCATGTAAGAAAGCATTCTAGAAATCCATCTAATGTAGTTCCTACCTTTTTGCAATTACAATAGCAAGAAATGTCCTCACATTAACCATTTTTATCATGGGAGTAAAGGTCTCTTGGTATTTAATTCCCTCAACTTATTTATTTTTAAGCATTACTAAATGCACTTTTTACCATTCAATAATGTCCATCAAAGTGATACTTGATTTTATAGACCCACTTGCTCTTAAACGCCTTCTTGCTTGGGTAAACTTTTGATTATCCACGTACTATTATCTTTAAGAGCTTGTATCTCCTTTCTCATTGCTTATCTTTAATATGTATGTTTGACATCCTTTATATAAGTGTTAGGTTCATACCTTATACTAATTGTTGATAAAAAATACCGATGTTGTAAAAAGAATGTATCATAATTCATAAAATTAGCTATAGGATAAGGCATACTTGAGGAACAAGACCAAATGGATGAACATGTATAAGGGCTTACTTTAATGGTATTCATAATATAATCTTGCAATTTAAACATACTATTGCTTAACTTATTATCTTTGACCAATTGCATATCTTATGATTCTTCGTGCTCATTCGTAATGTTATCATTAACAATTGCATGACCTATTTCCTTAGCTTCACTAATAGCCTCATCGTTATCACCAATATCATCATCATCCAAAGTTATAGAAGTATTATTCTAATTATCAAAACTATTTTCAAGTAAATTAGCACATTTTACATCCTTTGTGGCATATGGAAATTCAATCTCAATAAACATTACATCCTTATAGATAAATATTCATAAGTGTCCATGTCATATAACCTCCAACCTTTTATTCTAAACAAATATCCTACAAAGACATATTTGTAACTTCTACTTGTAAATTTATCTTTATCTCGAGTCAAATTATGCATAAAACATAAATAATAAAAAATTTGAATGTGTTTATAATTAGGCATCTATGCATTTTATATGAATTTTTATCATCTAATAATATGGTTGGGGTTATATTAATCAATAGCCCACTATAAGCACACATTCACCCTAAAAATTAATAGCTAAATTTGCCTGAAATTGCAATGCTCCTAAAATATTTAGAATATATTGATGTTTAAATTACCATGCCTTAAATTACCATCTTCATCCACGATAAACAAAGTAGTTTTACCTGTCCGTACCTTCTGCCATTGTTTCTGGTATTCTGCATCACTAACTGCACTTCTTTGTATCTGGTTTATCAATAAAGGCTTCACCTTCATCTGTAACTGTGCTAGAATATAGTCAGACTGCAATGTCAAAGTAGCATTCAATTATCGTACCTCATAAACCAGCATCATAGAGGACTATCTTAATCTGATGAACATCTTTCAACTTAAAGCATCAGCAACTGAATTAGCTTTCCCTGGGTGATAATCAATCATACAGTCATAATCCTTAATTAGCTCAATCCAGCATCGCTGCCTCAAGTTCAACTCTTTCTGCATACCCAGATACTTCAAACTCTTGTGATCTGTGTACATAAAGCAGAGCTCACCATACAAATAATATCGCCAGATCTTAAGTGCAAACACAATCGCTGCCAACTCTAAATCATGCATGGGATAGTTCCTCTCATGCGGCTTCAATTGCCTTGAGGCATAGGCAATCACCTTCCAGTTCTGTATTAGAACACATCCCAAACCATTCAACAATGCGTGACTATAAATCACATACGCTTAACCCAAAGTGGGTAGCGTAAGAACTGGAGCTCGTGTCAAACACTCCTTCAATCGCTCAAAACTCCTCTGACATTCCTCAGACCAAACAAAAGGAACGTCCTTCCGTAACAACGTCGTCAAGGGAAAAGTAATCATAGAGAATCCCTTGATAAACCTCTAATAGTACCCCACTAAACCTAAGAAACTACGTACCTCGCTGACATTCTTGGGAATCTGCCAGTTAAGCACAACTTTCACCTTACTTGGGTCTACTCTAATTCCCTCTGCAGAGATCACATGACCTAAAAAGGCTACTTGCTCAAGCCAAAAGTCACACTTTGATAACTTGCCATACAACTGCTTCTCCCTCAGTCATTGTAATACTAGTCTCAAGTTGTAATCATGATCCTCTCGCATCTTAGAATACACCAAAATGTCATCGATGAACACAACCATAAACTAATCTAGATAATTAGTAAAAATCATATTCATCAATGCCATAAACGCCGAAGGTGCATTCATCAACCCAAATGGCATCACTAGAAACTCATAATGTCCATACCGAGTCCTAAATGTTATCTTCGCTACACTACCTTCTTTCACCCGCAATTGATGATATCCCAATCTCAAATCAATCTTAGAAAACAATGCCGTACTCTTAAGTTGATCAAAAAAATCATCAATATGCGATAATGGGTATCAATTCTTAAATGTCACCTTATTCAACTATCTCTAGTCTATACACATTTGCATAGACCCATCCTTTTTCTTCACAAACAACACCGGTGCACCCCAGGGCAAAACACTCGGGCGAATAAACCTCTTATATAGTAACTCCTGCAGTTGCACCTTCAACTCCTTCAGCTTAGTAGGTGTCATCCGATATGGTGTTATTGATATCGGTTCCATACCCGGTAACACCTCAATCTTGAACTCCACTTCCTTCTCTGGTGACAACTCTGGTAATTCCTCTGGAAACACATAAGGGAAATCACATACAATAAAAATCTTTGACAACAGTACTCCCTTTTGTCTCCCATTAATCACATGTGCCAAAATCGCCTCGCAGCCCTGTAATAGTAACTTCCACGCAGTTACAGTTGTCACTAACCTCGCTGTCACTGACGGTATGTTACCCTTAATCAGAATCGCCTCTTGTTCAGGATATTGAAGGGTCACTATCTTCTATTTATAGTCCATCACCGCACCATACCTTGCTAACTAGTCCATCCCCATTATAATATCATATTCCCAGAATGGCATCTCCACAAGGTCAGATAAGAAACACACACCCTGAATAATCAAGGGACATCGCCTATAGACTCTGTCAACTACCATGTCCCCTCTTAATGGGCTAGAAACCACTATCCCATAACCTAATCCCTCACTCGACATCTTAACCAACATTAATATATGAATGCGAAGAACAAGGAGCCAACAACACTAAAGCATCATGATCAGAAATGAGAACATTACCAATAACCACATCTATAGCTTGTTGCTCCTTACGGTGCACTAGATTATACACCCTGGCAGGAGCCCCAAAAATCTGGTTCACGGACCTCTGACTGGCGCCACGTCCTCCTCCATCTCGACCTCTCCCTCGGCCTTTACCCCTCTTGGAACTCTGAGAACCTGCAGAGCTAAGTCTCTACTACTGCTACTGTTGTTGTCAAGCCTCTCCCTCAATAACAATATGCACTGGCCCACTAGACCATTCAAGACATTCCTGGGCATAATGACCAGCACCTTCACATCTAAAGCACAAATTACTTCCTGCCCAACAAGCTCAATAATGAGGCCGACCATGAGTATGATATAGATACGGTCCAACACTTGTACTACCACTGTAAGAAGTGGATCTCCCCGTCTGCTCACATAGGGGTAACATTGGTCACACATCCACCAATCTAAGAGAAAAATAACTCCTGAACTTACCCCTCTTCGATGAACTAGAAGAAGAACTCTTCCCCCTATACGGTCTCCTTACTAACTCCTGTCGAGCATCATCCTCGTGCATCGTACATTCAAGGTCCAGTGCACTAGCTATCAAAGCCAAAAAATCATCATACTGAAAACCCTGAACAAATGCTCTAATCCGAGGACTCAAACCCTGCTCGAATCTCTTACATCTCTCTTTGCCAGTCGTCAAAATATGGGTCGCATAATAAGCCACCGGGTAAACTCCTTCTCGTAATTGACAACCAATATATCTCCCTGCCTCAAACTGAGGAACTCCTGCAACTTCTGATCAGTGTAGGCCAAAGGCAATACTTTTGTCGAAACTCCCTCTGAAGGTCATCCCAAGCCAGCACTGAAGGGTCAACCATACTCTGTGGAATGGTCTTCCACCACTCATACGTATCCTCTTACAATAGAGAGATGGTGTACTCAAACTTTGCCGTCTCCAAACACTTTAACTGGTGCAACACCCTCTGTGTCCGCTCTAACCATACCTCAGCCACATATGGATCAGTGGTACCAACAAAATCAGTGGCTCCGTATGACCTCAACTTTGTGAAATCTAACTTATACTCCTCCCTCTGCTCCACTGGAGGTGGGGCTGGAACTGCAGGCAACGCCTGACTCTGCGTCTGAAGGAAACACAAGAACTAGGCAAACTGAGTTACCATTGGGTCAATAGTCGAAGCCTCAGCCTGCCTACCAGCTTGCTCTCTCGTCCATGAGGAACTCTCTTGGGGAATAAAGTTACCCTCACCTTCCTCACCAACGTTAATTCCTCTATCAGACATCGAACCTAATCTGTAGTACATAAACAAGGGCCCTACGGTCAGTAGTGGTAAGGACAAACAACACTCCTTTACTCTAGCTTATTAATCATAAGCAATAGTCCTAAGACCTAAAACAAGAACACATTGAGCTAAACCATAGCTCTGATACCACTTAAACATGTCACACCCAGGCCATACCTGGAGTAACATGCTCCCGTAGTATACACAATGACCTGCCATATGGAAAACCGCTATATACACTACAAGGGATACATATACATGCAAAAATAGATCGTATGGGGATAACATGTACATGGTGGTGCAAACATTATAGCGCATTAATGGAAAACATGGAAATTGCAACATACATTCAATTGCATGAACAAGTCTCTTTTATAAAAAGATATTTATTAATATACAAGGGTTCTGGTTACATCATTTGTACAAATCACCACCAAAATACAATATATACTATTGCCAAATGATTTCTACAAGCTAATCTAACAAACTAAACAAAACCAAGGAGCATGCTTGGCTATCCTCAAACCACCTCGAGAATAAGATTGCATCTGAATCCGCCTCTCTGCTAATACGAGCAATCACTGCCCTGGCCCCTCAATGGTAGGCTCAGATCCTGCGTCCATCAATTGATAAACGCTGAGTCTAAAACTTAGTGGTGCTAGTTAACACATAGACACATAAGATATAATCAAACATACAACATATAACACATGCCAAATACTAGAATGCAATGTCATGCTTACACCCCTTTCTCTCTTTCTTTTTTTTTCTGACATGACCCCTTTCTCTTTCCTCTACATGGTATACAATTTCCTACCATGCTGGGTCCCTGTATGTACCGGTACTTAACTCTCCAAGGAGGATAACTATTATCTGGGTCTTTAAACCCCTTTTTCTATTTAACAGTATGTCTCAAGACTCGACTCCTACAAGAGGGCAATATAATATATGATTACAATATGGAATCCTGTAATATATATATATGACCTAGCATGTCTTTTCCTATTTTCTCTTGCCCTATTCTTTCATTTACAATCCCTTATGCCATGTTCATGCTTATACTCTATGGTATAATGAAACATAATGATTATGGCATATCTTACTAAGCAATCATCAAACTCATATCATAGCCACATAGACATATATGGGAATTTAATCCTTAAGCATCAATTCCTTGGCCATACCTGGCCTAGAAGCATAAGAAGAAGCTAATAAAACACCTGGCATAAGCTAGCATAAACCTGTAGGAAGCTACTTCTAGCGTTTAAATCCATAGGCCAATCACTAAACTTGCTCCTTCAAGCTCTCACAACGTAAAAGTGCTAAAGTAGATTGAATTCTAGTGTTTGGGGACATTTAGGGAAGGTTTAGAAGGAAGAAGAATAAGAAAGTCAAAGAAAAGTCTAAGTTTATCTTATTTAAAATGGGCTTTTAAGTCACGTACGACCGTACCAAATTCTGTACACCAGTACCAAACTAAAAGTCTTGATGCCCTGATTTCTTGTGAGCAGTGGTATGCTCGTACCACCCCAAATTTCCTATCAAACCCATTTTCCTACGAGCAACGGTATAGCCGTACAAGTTATTGGTGCACTCGTACCATCTCCAGGAACTCCAAACCCTTAGTCCCTCGAGCTTGGTACACCTGTATGGATATTCGTATGCCCGTACCACCTCCTAAAAATCAGGACATGCACCAATATGATCCTCACTCACTTGGTACCTACTGAAAACACTCCAAACCTAATCGAAACATAACAATATGGTTGTCCCTCATCCGACCGAGAAGTCACGCTTCCTAATAAGGCGATAGCATTACAAACCACATCATAATAAATATCATACATCCATGTATACATGCATACATACATACCATCAAAATAAAGAATACACTATCAGTAATACAGCATCGTATAGCAAAACACATATGCATACAAACCCCTATACATATACCAGGCACGTCGCTCACGTGGATGTGACACTCGAATGATGCTGTGCCCATAAAAGCATGATCGAAAAAGTTGAGAGGTACTTTATAGCCACCTCTATCTAAATTAAATGGGTATTTGAAGTTTTATAAGAAGGAAAGGTAAGTATTTGCTAAAGTGGTTAACCTCCATGTGGTACAAGGTAAAACTTTAGACCCATCTGCTATTGAAAAATTGAACCTGTCTGTGTTTGATTACATTAAAGGCACAGTATGGGAATGGTATTTTGAATTACCTACCTAGTGTATTATGAGCTTGTGTATAAGTTTTATAGCACTTATATATTAGACAAGGAGAGACTCGTTAGTTTAGACAGCCTAGAGGTGATCCGATTTTGATTGATGGGTAAATTCTTCTCCTTTTTTATTGATGAATTCAACTTGATTATGGGCTTAATCGATGACATTACTAATGAATATATGGAGGGATATTATGACTTTCTTGAGCAGTTGAACATGGAGCATTATGGGCACAATACACGATAGTGTCAACCAGGAAATATGACCTTATTTATGCAAAGGACTCATACCTTCTTGATAGTTCATTCACCTATTTGCATTAATTGATTGTCTATAACTTATCTTGTTAGAAAAATTCTCTAAGGATAGTTACTAGAGTTGAATTGTTATTTTTCATTGCATTATGGAGTGGAAGCTAATTAATTTGGGATGTGTTATTGATGTATAGTTTTAAGCTGTAGTTGTTGGATCAAGGCAATTGATCCTGGGGCATCTTATGAACCATTTAGCTATCCAGCTTAAGGTTTTTGATTCTACCAACGACAACTTGCATAAAGCAGTTGATTTGCTACCCCTGAATGTATTCACCTTGGATGATATAGGTCTCTTAAGCAAAAAGGATGAAGCACTTGGCTTCATATTTTGTCAACCCGGGCTGATTGTGCCTATTAAAGAGAGAGTTTTATAAAAGGGTAAGAATATATCTACTTCTCCTGTGCCCATACCACCATCGCCCATAACAGCAGGTCCTACTGATGTTGCTATTTTAAAAGAACTCAATGTCCTCAATGGAAAGATTGACAAGCTGGCCATAAACTTGGAAGAAACTATGCGATATATTTTACTGCACCTGGATGAGATGGATGTGGAGATCGGTGAGCTTCACCACTCCTTTGAAATGCAATAGTAAAATGAAAAGCACGTAGCATAATTCCTTTATCAGGCAATGTTTTAAATTTTTTCTATCTTTAATTTTTCCATTGCTTCTGCCTGTATTTGTGCTGTTATGCCTGCATTAGTATAATATATCTTAAGTGGTGGGGGGAATGTTTCTATGTTTTTTGTTACTATTTGCTGTTTTTATTGTTTCATGCTTGTGGCTGAAATTTTCAATTATGTGGGCTACATTTGGTACTTTGGCAGCTCTTGATCCAAATTTTTGCAACACTTATCCTTGTTTTATGCCTCATTTTACTACATTTGATTTCTTATGTGCATAATTCTTGATCGAACCTTTCAAAACTTTATGCTTTTAGGAATTTATTATATTTTCTAGTCTTTCGAGCATGTTTTGTTTTGATAGCTCATTTAACTATTTAGCAATTTTTGACTACTTTCTTAGTTTTGGCTTATAAAAGTTTTTATTGTGCCTTACTTAGAATTAATAATTGTGTTGGTATTGAAAATCTTATTTTTATTTTGCTAAGTTCCTTGCCTGACAATACATTTGCACCAAGAAAATAATAAAAGAAAGAGAAAAAAAGAAAACAAAGTGTTGAAATACCTACAATCGACTAGTTTTTAGTGGTACGACACTTATAATTGCTTAAACGGCTTGTGTATGGAGCAGCCAGTGTAGGGAGAACTTCACTCTTTTATATGCCTTTTTTTTTAGTTTGAACAACAACACTTGGATAGAAATTTTTTATCTTGCACCTTTGCCGATTGAAATTAGATGGATTGGACCTCATTTTCCTTAAGCTCTTTGGCAAATGGAGTCATTGGCAATAGAAGAGTATTCCCCTATATGGGTCATTTATGATATCAAATTGATTAAATTCCTGACTTATGAAATTTTACAACTAACTGGTTGAATAAAATATAGGTTAAGCAATGGATGCTTAACAAGATAAAGACTAGTTCTTTTTACCAACTACGTTTTGTTTGAACATTAATTTGAACAAATTGGCAAGACAATGACTTTTTTATGGCTGGCTCTTAGGATTTTTATTAAAATTTGCTGAATGTTTAAATCTGCTTGATAAGTGGTCTTGCTAGGAAACTAGGAATGGTAATTCATTTCTTTTGGCTATTTGTTCTACTAGAGAGAAGGTTAAGTTATGGGCATATGAATGCTTGAGGGCAAGCATTAGATAAGTGTTGGTGTATTTGATTGAGCGCTATAACACCCTATTTTATCCCCACAAATAGCTCATTATAGCATAGTAAAATTGCTAGAATATTTGACTTGTCTATGTTTTATACTTTGCAGGTCAAAATAGGGAGTTTTGAAGAAACGTGTTTAAAATGGAGACTTTATAGCATATTTGGATTGGAGGCTGGGGATAACCTAGACAAAAATGACATGACATGCCCCATTTTAAAAGTGCTAAACGTGGAAGAGTTTGGAAAGGATTTAAAATCTTATAACTAAAGATTAGGCATAATATTTATTTTTTATTTTTATTATTTTATTTATTTTATTTTCCTCCTATAAATATGAACGTATTCCTATGGAAAAGGAGGTTTGAATTCAAATTCTATTTTCCAGAAAATAACTAATTGTTTCATTTACTTTTCATTAATTCAAGTCTTTATTTTCTTTTCATCTACTTTATTTTTTTGTATTTTTCGTCAATGATGTGTGGCTAGGCGCTTTTCTTTTCCTAATTGAAAGCGATTCAAGTTTATTTATTAATGACTATGTGAGGTTTAAATGATCTTAATTCCAATGGCAAAAGCACTTTTTTTAACTTTGGATTTCCCAAAACCATTGTAGTTCTTAAGGCATGTAAATAAGGTCTATTGCATGACTTTAAGTTTTGTAAATTGCTAAGTGAGTTGCTTGATATGGAAATGTCACTCGACTCGCTAAAGTAATACCAAGGTGCTATCTTTTATTACGACTTGAGTAGTTTTGCTTGTGAGTTAAAGGATTTAGTTTGAACATGAGGGATGCTGAGTCGCAACTGTTAACTAGAGTTGGATCCTTCAAATTCCTAATGCAATTTTAGGAAGACTTGTGAGAATCTTATTCCATCATGTCTATCCTGGAGTTAGAAGTGTTTTTATAGAGCTTGTTCATGGTGTCTTATCAACTAAGGAACGATTGAAGTGTATGAGACTGTCTCGGTAAACTATAACCGACTTAATGTCATGTTGTCCCTGGACTACAAATGAATCAATGATCATAGTTGGTTGATGAATACTTAAAGCTTTTGGTTGATGAATACTTGAAGCTTTCGGTTCGGAGAATTTCTCATTATTAGATTTCCTTTATTTTATTTTGCTAAATTATTTCTTCGTTTGCTTATTACTTTCCAAAATCCCTTTCGTTTATTTCCAACGCAAAGAATTAAGGGGTTGAATCGTCTTTGTAGGATTGACCCTTACTTCCACTGCTACAAAGTTATAATTCCTATGTGTGGGTAGTAAGGAATTAATTTGACGGTATCGAGAGCCGATCACTTATTATAAAAGTGATATATATAATAATATAATTTTATCATAGTTAAAATTATGACCTATAATATAATTTCAAATAACATGTATAATAATAAAACTAGAATTATGTATTATAATAGAATTTTATTAAGATTAAAATAATGTGTTGCAATAAAATTTTAAATGATATATATAATAATAATATTTTATTAAAATTAAAAAGATTATAGAAAATGACATTAATGATAAATCAAATAATTAATATTGGTGTGCAATGCACATGATGTAACTCTAATAGTACTAAAATTTCAATCAAAATATTTTATTAATTTCAAAATTTTAGATGTACTTAAAAATAAATCATAAAATATAATAATTTTAATATTTTTATTTTTTGATAAAAAAATTTATCCACTAAAATGAATAAAAAAATTAGCTTTAAGATTATATATTTTAAATATCTTCAACTTATCTTTGTATAAATACAAATAAAGTATATTCTAAAGTGTTTATTATCTTTATAGTATTAATGCTTTAAAAGAGATATATAATTAAGTGATTACAAGTTAAATTATAATCTTTATCCATATAATAACTACACACTTAAAAAATAATTAGTTTTTTTTTAAATGAATAACATTAGTCTAATTCTATAATATGTTATAAGTAAAAATTAAAACTATACTATTAGATAATAATCAAAATGAATTTTAACATATGAACTATTAGATAATAAAAATAATTAATTTTTATATTTGATTTTAAATAAAATTCTTTAATTGAAATTACATAATAAAAATGCATATTTATATTTAATTTTGAATTGAACTCCTAAATTAAAAATTAATTACAAATATAAATTAAAATTATTAAATAAAATAAATTTAGAGAGAAGGGTAAAATAGCTATTTCCCTTATCTCCTTCCCTCTTTTAGTATATTATGATATTAGGGGTGTGTCAAGTGTGTTACTTAGTGTTAATTATTTGATTTATTATTTATGTTATTTTCTATAACAATTTTTGACATCTTTAATTTTAATAAAACATTATTATTATATATACTATTTAAAATTATATTATAAAATATAATTTTAATCTTAATAAAATCCTAATGTAATTCATAATTCTATTTCTAGTATTATACATATCATTTAGAATTATATCATAATACATAATTTATACTATCATATAATAATACATGTCATACCCGGCCCAGGTGTGCCATGCTCCCGTAGAATAGCTAATGACTTCCCCCAAGAAAATCACTAGCTACCTGTGAGAGTAGCGCATCCCGGACGTGGGAGCGCTGCACGCTGTTCGGCGTGAGATGCCGTGGTGCTTGCTCTCGAAAGTATAGACCCCTGAGTTACTACAGGAACTAAACAGATCGCGTCGAGAAAATAACATGGAGTCGC
>CANYBF011221245.1:0-16494 GCA_948192965.1 Dalechampia spathulata | reverse complement strand
TTCTCTATAAATTCCATATTATATGGAATTCATTAATTCAAAATACACTTCAATCATAATTATCAAGTTATCACATTCACTAGCACACCTACACATGAACAGTCATACAGACACTTAACAGGGTCTAACTCCTAGGGTCTTTACTGTGGGTGTAACATAGAAGCATATGATCATGATATGATTGAATGTATAATTGATTAATTAATTATGTTAAGTGTAATTTAAATGAAGATTCAACAATTTAATGTTAATGATTTAAAGGATTAAATTAATTAAAGTTTTAATGAGTCCTAAGGAAGTTAATTAAGTTAACTTAATTATGATATAAAATGATTTGTATGGAATAGACAATAATTGATTAAAAGAGATGACTAATTAATGATATGAAATAATTGGTATGAAATTTATTTAAGTTAATAAAAATGAAAGATGATAATGAAGTATAAAAAGTGATGGTATATGGTTTATTAAAGTCCAAAATTATATGATTAAATTAGACATTAAGTAAATTAAAGATATATGTTATGAAATGGTTATGTAAAATGTATATTGGATATAATTAATTAAGAATATAAATCATATGGTATGTTTAATGATAATGATTAAATAAAGTTATAAGTTAAATGAATTAACCTGAGTTAAGTTAAATAAGTGAAAGGTAAAAGAATAAAGTATAATGAATAAAAGCATATGATATTAAGGTGTTAAATTATATAAATGGATTGAATAATTTATGGAATAAGTTAAGACATATAGTATGGTTAAATAAAAGTAAAGTAATGAAGAGAAATGTTAAGTGGGTATGATATATAAAATATTCATATAAAAATAAATGTTTGAATAACTATATTAAGACATATGAATGAATTTGGTTATTTAAATAACTAAGTAACAATAATATTAGAGGGATAAGAATAAAAGATATATGATGAAAATTAAATGATTATTGAATAAGTTTTAAATAAAGGTATAAGATGTTATTAAATTAAATTTAAGAAATATACCCTTTAAATAATATGAGTTTATTTAGTTAGTAATTAATGAAATAAAAGAGGATGAAATAAAAGAGGTATTATAGAAGAAGCTAGAAGAGGATACGTTAATAAATTCTGTTAAGTAAAAATAGAAATACATGAATAAGAAATTATTAAGAGACTAACTTAAGTCTAATGATTTGAGATGTCAGAGGTAATTAAGTATTATTTTATAATATCATATGAAATTAAAAAGGGAATATAAGTCTTGTTATTTATAAGGAATAAGATAAGGACATAATTAATGTAAGATTTTGAATTAAAAATAAATAATGTTTATGTTGATAAAGGAAGTCTTATTCTTATAGTTAAATGATGGAAAAATTAATAAGGTATAATTTTTCAATAGTATGAAAACCATGTTAAGTCAATATCATATACATGTTATGAATTGATTTGAATTATATGGTATTAAATATAATTAATATGAATAATGATATAAATGTAAAGGATAATATGGTTTCCTTAATTAATGTTATGATAAATAAGTGTTATGAAATTATAAGTAATTGACTGTTATACAATGGTTTATGATTTCAATGTGAATAATAGATGATTAATGATTGAATTAAATTTATTAATTAAAGATGAATATTTAATTTATGATTTATGTGATTCAGAGGGAAAACAACGCATTCCACCAGGGAATTAAATTAAGGAACGAAAAATCAGGTTTGTGCTTTATATTTACTAATGCCTTAATAATGGATCGGCAGGTAAGTATGAACTTACCTTAATATTAACATGTGATTTCATGTTTTATATTATATGTTTATTATATTATGATATCATGATCTGACAATTAAGGTTATCATATCTAGAATTATAAATAGAGTAATATGGTGAGTATTGATGAAAGATATGATTATTATTATATTTAACGATTTGATTGTATAAAATAGATTATGCATGGTATTGTATTTTGATGTTTATTTATATATATTCAATGTGACATCAAAAATATGTTGATTACAAATTATATAAAGAATTATATAAGTAATAAGGTATAATTATAAGAGGGTTAAAGATGTTCTAAATTGGAAAGTAAAGAATGAAATGTTTCTAGAGAAATAAAAGTATAAATTTATGAAATCTAGTATTTTAAAGGTATCAGAGATTGATGAATAATCATAAGTTAGTAATAAGCAAATTATTATATTTATAGTTTAGAATTATATTAAAATGAGGTGTTATGCCTATGATGTGCTATGATTGGTACGAACAGTTAATTATGATTGATAGTTGATGGTTATAATATCATGACCTATTAACTAAGGTCAATGATTGATATTTTAATGCTCTTATGTTATGTGATGATCTTCATTATATTTAATGACAATGAATATATGAGATGGATGACGTATGTGATGGATGACGTATGAAATGACTGATGAATGATACTTCATTACAATGTTTACATATACTCATCATAGAATCATGACATAATGCATACATATCATGCCATAGACATATACATAATCATGGTATGACATGGAGAAATAAGGAAGGAGGAAAATAAATATATATGAGGAAATGATAAATGGAAAGGTATTGAGCTTTATGTAATGAATTCCTACAGGAAATGAATGGAAAGGAAAAAGACATGAAATGAAATGAATATGAAAAGGGTTCCAATCTGTTGAACCACAGAAATAAAATGAAATGTAATACCCAGTACCAAGTGTGTATATGTATTTGCCCAGTATATAAAAAAGGCATATGATATGAAATGAAATGAAATGAAATGTTACAGGAGAATAAGAGGGATAATACATAACATGAATGCATTTACACACATAAACATCATCATTCATAAATCATGAAAGTACAGAGAATGGTGATAATGAAAGCACTACAAGTGCATATGAATAAATGTTATAGGAATGTGATGGTTTCTATATGGTATGATATTTAAAGGAAGAATGCAGAATATGGCCATTCTCATAATGATCATGAAATATTTTGATACGAGAAACACATGAAAGTACATGAAAAATTAGCATTCATAATACATATTATATTGCATTATTACCTAATAATTCAAATACAGTGAATGGTTCTTATGCTCATAAGTAAGAATGGTTATGGTGATGGAATGATAAATGTGTTATAATTATGCTTATATAGATATGTACATAAAATTAAGATGTACAATATGGAATAATGGATAAGATATAGATGCAATCATAATAGATGTTAATAATCTTAATGCAATGGGTATAGTTAAGAATACAATTATTGGAGCTTATGCTCATAAACAGGAATGTATGCTGAGAGCATAATGTTATTCATTGATGTTATTTATATGTTAAATGTTGATAGAGTTAACAATTTATATACTTAATTATCTTATGATTTGCTATTAAAATGGAAATTCATGACAAATGATAAAATGACATTTCAATATTTGTAAGATTTAATTATATTTTGATGGTGTCTATGGTATGATGATGTTGGATTCGAATATATGTTAAAGTATGATATAGTATTATGAAATTTATGATGAAGTGATGTTGAATGTGTACAACATTTTAATGTTGATAGTATGATGATATTGTATTATAGAGATTTTAGAAATAGAAGTAAAAGTTTGTGCTTATTGAAAATAGTTATAATGAAGATTATAATATGATATAAACAATTGGTGGATTACGATGATTATGCAATATGAATATAATATGGAAATGTTTTATAATAATGAAATAATGGATATGGGTATGTGAAAATTAATGTAGTATAAATGTTAAAAGACTACACAGTTTAGAGGTAAATTTGAAAAGAATATTGGATTAAAGGAAATAAGGGATAAGTAATATGGAAATAAAATTGATATAGCATAATTAAACTGAGGTAAGATTCAAGTGATTTTGAGGGTAAACAATGTTGATATATAAGAGTTGTTCATGAATAATAATAAAAATGATATTATGATATTGCTAAAATTATGAGAATAAGGATTATTTAATCTGTTTTATATATGATATATGTTTAATATGTTTATGTTTATGGTACCACTGAGTAAAATACTCAGCGTTCGTTATTTGATAGACGTAGATTAATAGATGGATGAATCGCACGGATCCCAAAGCATCAATTCAACAAGGCTTCCTTTGAAGGCGAGGATTTGGATCAAATTAAGGTTCTATAAAATATTGACAAGTAATTAAAATAAAGATTAAGACAGTAAATACAAATATGTAATGTGAGATTAATATCCTAATATGTTTCCGCAACTTAAAACATAACACGAGTATTACATATATTAAAAGAAATAATAATTTCATATCCCTTATAGGGTAATTAATGGATTCTATTTGATTGATGATCATTAATTACTTTACGGTAACATATCACACCGCAAAAAGGCGTGACACTCCGAATTTGCATGGACACAGTTATTAAATTATTATAATATTATCTATACGAAACCTGCGTGGAATCAAAAGCATTTGATTAAGATGTTTTTCATGTTTTATTAATATGACAAATTATATAAAAGCATTTTAATTATTGAATTGAGTATATATATGTATATATAAAGACACATATACTTGGTAAGAAAGAAAGAAATATCGTGTCCGCAGCTGAATTGCTGTCATGGTCAAGGTTTGGATAACTTAGAAAGTGCAATAAGTATTGAGTTAGAAGGCAAAATTGCCTCCTCTTCCCAAGGAGAAACAGATGGCCTTGACATGATCTTCCTTGGTTTTGAATCCTTACTAACCAAATTAACGTCTTGAAATAATAGAAAGAAAGACATTGATGGATATTTGTTTAGTTAGTTTAACCAAATTAATTATATAGTTAAATTAATTGATTATATGATTATTCATGGATAAAATTAAAAATATATTTATTTAATTAAAGATGATTTTAAGATAATTTTGATGAATAATGAATACCCAGATGGAAATTTAGAATAGATGTTATGTAATGAACAAACTCATTTTCACAATAGTTGGTGGAATGAAGAGATTACAAATTAAGAACATCTTGCTTACACTTGCACAACTCTCTCTTTGTATTTTTGTGGGTATTTTCTTGTCTTCTATACACAAGGACACAATGAACATACAAATGAAATGATAGAATGAAAAGAAGAAGAAAAGGACTCTTATATGTCTAGCAAGGCTAAAAGCCAACAAACCATTTAATGCAAAAGAAACCCATATGATTTCATGCCAATTTCTCCCTATCAAACCACACATGCATTTACTCTACTTTCTCCCAAGTCATTGTTGTCCCCTAAGCAAACATTATTGAATGCTTAATTAAACAACGAATTTGGGCCCCACCAACCCTCTTCATTTAAAAAATTTCCATGGACATTCGAACCCGAAACTTATTTACCTTTCCATGTCAATTGGAACAAAGCTTCTGCTTATATGCATAAAACTGCTTGAATGATTGCCAAATTTAGGAGTAGTATTCTTTTGTGATTCAACATCTTCTTCCTCTTCTTCTAGCAACTTGTCTTCTTCTTTTGTTAAAGAAGAATACTCCAAATTTCCGTTACCACCGTAGAAATGATTGATTACCAAATAGAAAGACATGACAAAGATGGTTAACCCAATCAAAAACCAGCTGAATTGAATGTTAACTAAAGATTTAGCCCTATGCAAAGACTCTTCTCCCGAGCATTTAACAACTTTATGACCTTCTTCTTCATGCATGAAGCAACCTTTAGGGATTAAAGATGGAGTCCAAAGAACATATCCCATGGTTATCAACCACACACCTTGAAACATTATACTGGCTGATCTAACAAAGCTGACCAGGAAGCTTTTAGGGTATGGAATGCCTAAAAGAGTAGTGGCTAAAGAAACAACAATTAAAAGTTGGAGAAGCAAATGGTATTGGCCTTCAACACCCATATGATCAGCTGAATGAAGATGGAAAAGGAAAAGTTGTTGAGCAAAAGCTAAAGAACCAAGCAATTGGGTGAGACCATGTTGGTGATGAGGAGATATTATGGTCTTGGATTTATCAAGAATGATGGAGAAAGCTGCATAGACAAAGAAAGTCATTGAAATGGAGGAATGCTCAAAGTTGTGAAGATGATTGGAAGGAATAGTGCCATCAACATCAAAAGGTTGGTGTTTTTCAGGTCCGATGAAGAGTTCCATGGAAACAGAAATAGAGCTTCCTAACATGATGAAGAAAAGCTCCAAGTACCTTATTTTTGAAGTGGGAAACCATGGATGAGAAGTATAAGAATTGGGTTGTTGAGCTTGGAGTTTTATGTGGTTTAACAGATGCCAAAAACCAAGAACGAAGAAAGCAAATCCTGGTGCTACATGACCCACCAAGGTACCCATCAATATCTTCTTTGTTTTTTTCTTTCTTGGAGTGCTTGGAAGGAAAGAAACCTGGTTTCTTGATTGAAGTAAAGGAAGAATTGGGTTTGCTTGAATTTGTGAAGAACAGGGAAGGAGAGAGGAGTGGATTGGAGGAGAATTGTGAAGGGTGTGAGCTTATAAGAGGAAGGGGGAAGGAGTTGGAAATTTGAACTTCTCATAGCTCTGGAGGCTTCCATTTGAAGTTGAGTTCAAGCATAGAATTTACCTATTTGGATTTACTATAACAAATCATATATATATATATATATATATATACTTATCCAGAAGACATATTAATAAATTAATAATAATTATTTAGAATTTTAACAACTGAATAAAAGGAAATAGAATCCAGAATATTTTGGTGGCTTGAAGAATAAAGATGTCAAAACCATTAATAAATTTGACCAGAACAAGCAATTTCACGAGCCACAGAACCCCCCGTTGCTCTCAAATTCTTCTTCCCCTCTTCTAGAATTAATAAATATTTACTTGTCAACTTCGAACAGCCGGAATACCCATCGGCAAATAATGTCCGATTTGGACACGTGTTTTAATTTTCTCAGTCGGATACGAGGCCCAGCGTAAGTAGGGGTTGTAATAATTCATCCTATCCTTAACTTCTAATAAATAAATAAATAAATAGATTAATAATCTTTTCTTTATATTATATGTTTAATGTCAAATCTTCTTCAGAAGTCTCTGATTGACACTGATTTTTTTATTATTAAGCTTTCCTCCATAATAATCACTGCTTAATTGAAAGGCTCTTTTTTTTTTTTTTGCTCATAAAGAATTTTGATTTAATTTATTATATAAAATAAAACCCATCAAGTAGAAATGTCAAATCAAGTATCAAGCGATTAAGATAATCAGATTCCCTGTCGATAGGAATCATTCCTTATCCCCTTTCCACGTACCAACAGGAAATATATAAACGTATCATTAAATAGCATTTTTTTATTTAAATAATTTAATATATAAATACATAATCATGTAATCATTTTCTATTTGCAACACAAATTATTTGATGCTTTCTCCTCAAACACTTATTGACTAATTAATTATTAATACAAATTATTAAAAGATTCATACTTTAAAGAAATATAAATTATAAATATTATTTTACTTAAATTTTAATAATTATACTTTAATTTATATCATTCACATTATATCTGCAAACACATGCACAATTTTAAGTAATAAAAATAATAATAATTTTTTACAAAAAATAAAAAAAAAACCCGACAAGGCAAGTATATTCCATTTTATCATTAAATGTATATTTATATTTTATAATTATTAAATAAAATATATATCAATTATTTTAGAGTAAAGATAAATAAATTAAATTATAATTAAACATCATAAATGTTCATATAATTAGATAGATTATAAAAGTAAAGTACATATATATTTTTTAATATCAATTAATTTTTAGAAAATTATAACACCTAAAATTTAACAAATAATATGAAAGTTGAGATCATCGGTTAACTTTTCAATAGAAGTAATTATCAAAACAATTAAAGAAATGTACATAGATTAGGAATTTTCAAAAAATATTTATAATTTAATTTAAAATGAATATTTTTATTATTTACTAATTTATTTATAAGATGATGAATATATTTGCAGTCCATACAAAACAAATAGGATAAGAATTAAATACATCATATAAGATTATTGTTACATTATAATAATTATATCATATCACAGTTTATGATAATTAATAAATATAAAAAAAATAATTATCCTTTTGAGGTTACAATAATTACCATTAATCAAATTAATTACAATAAATTTTGATTTATTTTTTAATTTTATCTTCAATTTAAAATTTATTAATTTTGCTCTAGCATGTTTATTCTTCTTTCAATTTTATTCAATTATAAAAAGTAATGTATATGTTTATTTTATATGACACTTTTAATATTAATTTGAATTATTAAAATAATTGTATTTATATAGTTTATGTACATTCTCATGTATTCTAAGGCTACAACAAAATCTAACAAATAAAGAATAAAAACGATAACGTATATATAGTTGTGACATACAACACCATTTTATAGTCTAGCAAAAAAATAAAAACAAAACAAGCATGTTCTAGACCCTTCCTTCCTTCAAACATCTCTCGTCTCTTAGTCTTATTTGTTATTATGTTATCAGCCTTTTCTCTTCTTTATACCTTTCATGTTTTCCATTCTCTATACATCGTTTCAATCTCCCTTCTAGATTTATTATTCTTTGTTCTAAATTTCACTCTCCTTCTCCATTTAACACTTATGTCATGTTTGCTTGTTCTTCACACCCCTGTAAGACAAAATTGGTTTAATCTTGTTTAGTAAAGATCAAAACTTGGTTGCTCCTAAAGACTTTGTTAATAGATCTGCTACTCGTGCATTGATGCTTGCATGCACAATCATTATCAACCCTTCTTTAATAGTGTTTTGAACTACATGGCAATCAATTTCTATATGTTTGGTTCATTCATGGAATACTAGATTTTTTATGATGTAGATTGCTGCTTTGTTGTCAAAATGGAGTGGAATAGGCAACTATAAAGGGATTTGTAGGTCCTTTTAAAAAATAAGTGAGCCAATTGAATTTACACATTATTTTCACCATACGTTTTATATTTGGATTCAGACGTAGATGTACTTATAGTATTCTACTTTTTTCTAGGATATGAGTGCCTAAGGGTGCAAATGAAGTATTTAACTATTCAAGCTTAACTCATGAGATTTTAGTTAGTCTTAAGCTTAGCTTGAGCTTAAAATTTTTTTTAAATATTAAAGCTCGAACTTGAATGTATGAGGCTTGAGTTTCGACTTAAGCTTGACTCAAGATTGACTTAAATTTTTGGTTGAAGCTCAGCTTGAGTAAAACTTAAGGTCGGCTTGAACTAAACTGATTTTCATACTCAAATAAAACTCGATTATAAAATATTGTCATGAATCATTGGTATTATGAAGAAAAATAAACATGTAATATTCAAAATTTTAAAGACTAATGATATTTGTTTAATAATAATATAAAAGTAAAAAAATGATATGTTTAAAATAAAATTCTTATATACTCACTTTAGTCATTCCTAATTTATTGAATTATGATATTCTCCTATCATGAATTATTGCTAGTTTTACAAGATGATAAATCCATTAGCTAACTCATAAGTATTTCTTACATTTAAGTTTATGTAATTTAAGAAACTTATTTATTCTAGTACGATTGAATCTAATATATGATTTAAATTTTATGATTACACGTGCTATATAAATATGTATCATTTTATGTTAATTATATTTTATTTGAAATTAAAAATTAATTTTTATATACTATTTATTAGTAAATTATTTATAAATACAATAATATAAAACTAATTTTTGAAATAAATAATATATTATTAATTATTACATACATATTTATGAAATATAATATTTAAATATGATATAAATAAATTACTAATATTATGCAATAAAATGAATTATATAAAAATAATAAAATAGATGAATCAACTCATGAGCTTACAAACGAACCAGTTCATGAGCTCACAAACAAGCTAATTCACAAGCTCACAAACGAGCAAGCTCACAAATAAGCCAACTCATGAGCTTACATGAATTAAGTATTAATAAGCTCAAGCTCAGCTTATTTATAAAATGAGCTTTAAAATCAAGCTTGAGCTTGACTCATTTAGCTTAACGAATGAGCTCAAACAAATTTTATTAAATAGAGTCTCAAGTAGCTCATGAATGACTCAACTCACTACCTGAGGTAAAGTAATTTTCCCACCATCCTTTTATATGTTTTAGGTTCTTCTAGTAACACACCACTATCATTATCCCAACGATGTTTGCTCAGAAGTGGAAATGAAGAGCTTTTAGCCTCGGTTAACCTTGTCTCCTTGATTAAATCCTTTATGTACTTTTATTAATTTATGAACATCCTTGTTCTTGATCTCAAAACTTCTAATCACAAAAAAATATCTTATAGGACCCAAGTCTTTGATGGTGAACTCTTGGTACAAATGTTCCTTAACGGTCTTAACGTTTGACAATGAGGAACTTGTAATAAGAATGCCATCGACATAGGCTATTAATGCCATAAATTTTTCTCCAATTCTATAGTTGAATAAACAAGTATCTATCTATGATTATTTGAAACCAAAATTGATCAGCTTTATAGTTAGTTCTTTATTCTACATTCTGCCTACTGCCTACTTGTTTAATTCATATAAACTTTTAACTAGTTTGTAAACTTGTCCTTTTTATGCTTTAAGTATCCCTCAAGCGGTAACATGTATACTTCTTCCTTAAGATGTCTATATAGATAAGTATTATTAATGTCAAGTTGGTATATGTGCCATTATTGGGTGGTTGTCAATGCCAGTAAAACTTGAACTGTCACTAATTTGGTAACTGAAGAGAAGCATTCATGATAATCCACCCAAGGTATTTGGCTATATCCATTTGCTACGAGCCTTGCTTTATATCATGATACACTTCCATCTATATTGTACTTTATCCTGTAAATACATTTTGACTCTATCAGTTTCTGTCCATTAGGTAAACTTGTTAACTCCTAAGTATGATTGTTAATTCATTTTGCATAACTTGTATCCATTGTTCACTTTTGACAGCTTCTTTAAAACTTGTTGGTTCTTGTTCAACATATACTAGGGTAATTATAGGAAGGTATTTTTCTTTGAATTCAAGTTAACTCAAGGTTGAAGTTTGGGTTATTACCACAAAGTCATTTAACTAGAGAGGCCTATGTTTTTCCCTTATACTACATCTTAGATAACTAATATCCTGATCATACATGCTTGTGTTTATTTTAATTCATGTTTCTTTTCTTGCATGTCATTTTATGCAATGGGTAATGGTATGTTTTCAATGTTTATCATGGTTTGGGGACTATATAGAAAACTAGTTTCATGAAATTTTACATCCCTGGATATTATTATATAATGATCATTTAGGTTGTATAATTTATATGCTTTGTATCCCTCGACTAATCCAAAGAATATGCATTTCACTACTGTAAGGATAAACTTGGCCTTATTAGGATTTTTATCACTAGCAAAACATAAGCATCTAAAGTTTTTGAATTTAGTATTCAGGTTTTTCTCTAACCAACATCTCATATAGCGTCTTGTAGTTTAGTATAACTATTGGAAAACATTTATGATCTAGGTAGCATAAAGAATTGACTCACTCATAAAACTTAATAGGTAGTTTTAATTGACTTATGATGTTACACCCGCATTAGAGACCCTAGGAGTTATGCCTTTATATGTGCGTATGTGTAAATGAATGGTAGGATTTAATGAGGTATGTTATGTGAATGAATGCATGATGATGGGTTTGTGATTGTATTTCTGTGTATTGTGCTATACGTGTTTCATTGCTTGATTTATGTGTCGTCGCCTTATTGAGAAGCGTGTCTTCTCGGTTGAATGAGGGACGGTAAGTATAGGAGGTTAGGAATGTGTTTTGAAGTGTTATAGGTTTAGTATGGACATTTTGGGATAGTTACAGAGGAGTTTGGGCTTGCAAAATGGTATAGGTTGGATTTTAAGGAGTGGTACGGGCATATGGATTGCACGTACGATCGTACGAGACAGGGGAATATAGGGATTTTAGGTCCTGGAGGGCGTACGGGAGTACCAAAGGGTGGTACGGCCGGACATGAGCTCGCAAGAATTTTAGTTTGTCAGTAACCTCGAGTGCGTACGAGCGTACCGTTGCTCGCAGGAAATTGGGTTTGTCAGAAGTTTAGGGTCGGTACGGGTGTACCAATTCCGTACAGCCGTACGCGACATTTAATTGACTTTTAAGGGTTAAAAACCTACGGTTTTTCTTAAGTTTCCTTCCTTATTTCTTAAGCTAAACACCCTTAAACCCTACCAAAACTCCTACTTAAGGATTCTAAACATCCCTAGCGTCCGAGAACACGGGATTGAAGTTAGACACGAGTAAAGACAATATCACCGGCTTACGCTAGAAGTAGCTTGATTTTCAAGTTTGTGCTAAATGATTGTTGTTAGTGCTAGTTTTGAATGTTTAGCCACTATCGGCTTGTTTCTATTACCGGGAGACTTGAACTAAGTCTAGGCTTGTATTTCTGTCTTGTATTTCATTGATTGAGGCGTGCTATATGCATGGTTATGATTGGAATGCTTGGATTGATGTTTTCCTTGCGTGTTAATGCGATGAATTGTTCTAGCTTTCATGTTCATGATGAATTAAGGTTAATGACATGCTGACATGCATGGAGGTGATTGATGAGGAAAGAAAGAGAGGAAAGAAAATGAGAAAGGAGGGTAGAGCTCAGCTCTGGGCACACTGGATCAATAATGAATGGGATTCCTTCGGGGATCATTATATATATAACCTCCTGAGATGGGAGATGAGTATCGAGTGCAGAGCACTCAACAGTTAAATGGCCTCCTACGGGAGATGAGTACCGGTACCTATCGGGATCCAGCGTGTGCGAAAGGAATGTGCACAATTACAGGAAAACAAGAGTGAACGAGAGAAAGAAGGATGAGGGTGAATGTTAGGAGCATTGGCATTTGCATTGCATAAGATGCTAGGATTGTAATGCCCTGTCACGATGTTATGATGAATTGTTATATGTTTCATGATTGATTATATGTATTTCTAGCACCACTGAGTTTATCTTAGCGTTTGTCATTTGATGAACGTAGGTTCAAAGCCCACTGGTGAGCGTTCAGAGAAGGACTAGAGGTCGTCAACTGAGACGGACTGATCTCAACTTGGTACGGGACTTCTGAGGCATACTCCGGCTCCTTTTTGTTGTGTAGCTAGGGTGGCAGTAGTCTTGTATTCATTGTATAGCTTTTGGTGGTTTTATGTACGCACTTACATATTGTATAACAGGTTTTGTATTTATGAAATATCGTATGGCCTGTTATTGTTTATTGCTTGAATGTATGAGTATCCTGAGATGATGTTTGCACATCACATTGTTTCCACCGCACGACCATCATTAAGCTTAGGGACGTGTCCCCATACGACGTCTGCATGATGCATCCTTGTGGTGCAGGCACTAGTCTTCTTCTGGGGGCCGCTATCTGTGCTACGGGAGCATGTCCTCCTGGGTATGGGCCGGGTGTGACATATGATGGCTCTAACAACTTGTAAAAGTATTTATGCTTTCATTCTACTATGCCATTTTGTTAGGGTGAGTAAGGATAACTATGTTAATGCCTTTGGAGAGCCAAAATTATTGATAATTTTAGTTCTTAAACTATATTCCATTATCTAATCTAATTGCCTTGTCTTTCTTTGATAGTTGATTTTTAACTAAAATTATGAAATTCCTGAGTATTATGCATAGTTTATTTTTTAAAGTATAGGTCCATGTGACTCTACTATAATCATCAATAGTTATTAAGAAATATGATGCTCTAATAACTGACTTATTGATATACAAACCCCAAAGATCAACATGTAATAATTCTAGGGATGTAACACTTCTTATTTGGCCTATAGAGGAAGGTTTTCTATGTTGTTTCAAAAAATGACACATGTCGCATTCATTTAGAAAGAATTTTTTTGAACATGGTATTTCATTTATATGCATGAGTTTTTTGTTGGACAATAACATAGTTTCTTTACTATCTGTGACTTTATTGCATATCTCTCTTGCTATGCTTTTATTTAGAATATATAAGCCTCTTTGTAATTTTGTTATTCCAATGATCTCACAGGTGAAAAGGTCATGCAAAATGCATTTATTAGGTAAAAAAGTTTTTGTAATATGGTTTTAGAGTGTTAATTTGCTTGTTGACAAGAGGTTATGATGGAAATTGGGCCCATGTAAAACATCATGTAAGGTTACATTAGGAGTTAATGAAATTATACCTATTTGTACAATTTCATGTGCATTTTCATCTAGTAGATATACCCTTTCTTTGTCTATTTTATGGTTTATGAAATTTTTTTATGTTTTTTATTATATGGGATGTTGCCCTAGTATCAATTATCTAATCCCCAATTAGATTTAAAGAAGAATCAAAACATGAACATGAGTACTTACCTACATGATCAATCTATGCATTACACTTTATTGATTCTTTTGATCCCTACCCTTATATGTATTTTTACACCTCCTGTTGTATGAGACTTGCTATATCAATACCTTATGAGTTGGTTTCATCTAGTTGACTATTTTATACCATGTTTGCCCTTTCTCTTTTCTTCTTCAAATCAACATACCAGTCTGGATACCAATGTATTTTGAAACATGTATCCTTAAAGTGACCAATCATATTATAATGTATACATTTTGTATTTTCTTTGTCTTTTCATTCCTATTATTGCCTTGCTTGATATTTGAAAGCATTCTTTTGAGAATGGCATTGCATGATTGTAAAAGCATAAACAATTTGCTGCCTTGATTAAACCTTCCTTTATTTTTCAACACTCAATATCATTGAATAAGCTTTTTTTATTCTTAGCAAATGGTCCATGAGTAATATGTGATTTTTAACATGATTATAAGCATTGTTAAGTCCTATCAAAAATTGCATCAGCTTGTCATTATTGTCATACACAATTACCTTTGTCTTTATATCACACCTATCTTAATATGTTAAGCTCCTCCCATAGTGTTTTTAACTTTGTAAAGTACATGATTATTGACATTTCACATTGATACAGGTTGTCGATTTCTCTCTTGATTTGATACAACATGGTTCTGTTGCTTTCTCCTTACCTTTCCTTCAAGTCTTCTCATAATGCTTGGCCATATGTAGTATAGATGAAGGATTCCATTAGCTCCTTTGATAATGAGTATAGTAGATAGGAAATGACTAAGGAGTCATTCCTCCTCCATTTTTCATATTCAGGTGAGTCTTCAATGGGTGTTTGATTAGTTTCTTCAATGAAACTTAACTTATATTTTGCTCTTAATGTGTGCAGCATCAACCAACTCCATGGAATGTAGTAAGTCCCATTTAGTGAAATACTAAGAGAGAAAGTTCGGGTTGATCATTGTTGCTTGAAGTTGTTGATGTCCCTTCACCAATAATGATCAATTTCATGTCAACAACCCTTACCATGAATTTGAGTTGTACAAGTCTCTGATACCATGCAAGAAGAGAGATATGAAGATGATTTTTTAAAGTCTTTATATTTCAGTGTATATTTCCTTTAATATATACATTGTATTTATACAATTTCTATACATTCTCATGTATTCTAAGGCTACAACAAACTTTAATAAATAAAGAATAAAAAAAATCGTATATCCCTTCCTTTATGTTATTATGCTATCAACCTTTTCTCTTCTTTATACCCTTCATGTTTTCCATTCCCTATACACTGTTTCAATATCCCTTCCTTTCGATCTATTATTCTTTGCACTAAACTTCATTCTCCTTCTCCATTTAATAGTTATATCATGTTTGCTTGTTGTTCAAACTTCAACAATGTATCAATTATTAAGTTATGAAGATAAAGATAAAGTTTTCTTGTAATTCTGTTATATAGGCTAAGCTTGTACAGCTGTCTTGTAATCTTATTGTTACGAAGACTCTATTTAAAGAGACGTAAACATCAATATGAAGTTATTACAACCATTGAACTCTGGCTTCTTTCATGGTATCAGAGACTTAAAAACTACGGGTTTTTTTCGATCCTAATATCGTTTATCGATTTCTTTCTCAGCTGCATGCTTTTCTTTTTTCTTGTCTTATCGTTTTGTCGATATGGCTTCTTTGTCGAATGTTCCTCATTTGGTTCACTCTTCTGGTCGAACCCTTATCTCATTCAGTGCTTCTCAATTTCCGCTTAAATTGACTTCCCAGAATTATCCTACCTGGCGTGCACAGATGGTTCCAGTTCTAAAGGGCTATGGCTTGCTGGGTTATGTAGAACGACGGATTCTTCCTCCTTCTCCAGTCATTACTACAGATGGAAAGGAGACTCCAAATGGTGATTATGAATTCTGGGAATGTCAGGATCAATTGATCTTGGCTGCTATCATAGGTGCAACAAGTTTTGCTGCTATGTATGTGGTTAATACTGCTACAACATCTGCCGATGCCTGGGAACAAATTCGCAGTTCTTTTGCTAATAAATCTG
>CANYBF011221237.1:0-14884 GCA_948192965.1 Dalechampia spathulata | reverse complement strand
AATAGAGACAAAGAACGAAGGACATCTGCATTGAATGTAAGAGTTACTATCAAAACTGTCGCTTCTAATCTCTAAACTGTTTTCTCTGTGTTTTGATGCAAATATCATCTTTTGGTTTGTTGTTTTAAAATGAAAATTTTAAATTTCTTCGGCTGCTTAATCACTACGCAAACCAACAGTTGATACCTATATTCTAGTATTAGTTTTTGTTTCCATAATTGTTGTTATGTCATGTATTTTATGTTTGTTGACATATATTCACATTGGTTTATTCTATACATTTAATGTATACTTGTATATATGATTAGATATTAAATAAATCCATATGAGAAGATTATGGATGATGTGAGTTATGTTTGTTAATTTTGAATTTTCATCTACATATTGCATCTTTGTGTTTTCATCATTTCAACCAAATGATGAATTTCAATTTTGATTTTGTATTGCATATATGAGTTTTAATATCTCACGAGTGTTTCTAGCCTATTATGCAACTTTTGACTTCCATAAATCTATGTATGTTGCCACATACATCGTATATTGTAAAAAATTGTTTAATGTGAGCACTCCCTTCCTGTCACATGTCATTCCCTCATTTTGGCACAAAGGGGAACGTTCATGGCATGTCACCTATGTCACCCAATGCATAAAGAAGACAATACATATTACATGTATTTATCATGTTTGGTGCATGTTATGTAACGTGGTATGTGGCATATGTCATATGATATATAGCACATTTCACCTTTCGGAGTTAAAATCTCACATTGCTAATATATTTTTTTGGATCTCATAATGACTCAAATGATTTGTAATAGTTGTATATTCATACATTCTTCTCATCCCCATTTGTGCTTTTACTAAAAATCATATTTTCTTATTTGCTAGAAATCGAACATGTGACACATCCCTTTATATGTGGCATACATATTGTGACACCCAAACGAATCATACGCTTCTGTAAAATGGTTAATGCATCACACTCTTACACCAAAACATATTAAACATCCTACAAGGGATCTATAAATTCTTTTTTTTTATACAGTACATCCCATTATACATTAAGCCTTTACAACGAGGCAAATTACCATTCAAATCATATGAATAATTCAAACATTCCAATAATCATTCATGTCAATCATTTGTTAAAATATGCCCATACATAATTGACTTTGATTAAGTAAGTGCTGATAAAGATATACATCGTTGAACGTATAATATTTACAATCATAATCAAGTTTGAACATATACTGCTTATAAACGTTACTTAAAAGTTGATAGTTGCATAAACAAATAACAAGCTAGGAGTTTGTTACATAGCCCAAAAGTTAATCAACCTCACCTGTACAAAATCAACAAGACCTTGCCCAAACTGGTGTTCTTCAATGCTGCCCTCAGCTAACTACTCGGGCTTGCGTTCATCAATAGACAAATGCTGAGTATAAAACTCAATGGTGCCTAAATAGAAGTGAAAATGACTATAAGTTACGTAATGGTATTGGCCACATTATAGAGAAGGTTAGCATTAATAATCTTTAAAGCATAATTTAATTGTATGTAATACATGTTTTCATAACTCATCAATAACTTCAACCATCACCATGCAGTAAATCATTACTCATTCATTTCATTCTCATCATACAATAACTGAAAATACAATCCCATTCTATAATTCCCTTGCAACAAACATAGTAACATTGTATCATTTCTCATTTATATGCTTAATGTGTTAAATGATCATTATGCATGATGCCAATGTATGTGTTATATACATCATGTCTACCCTCTTAGTTTATCATCATTTGCAATCCTAGATTGCTCATTTCATCTACTTTGATTGTGCACAATATATACTGGCTTCCATTTCACATTTATTTTATTTCCAGTACATATTCACCTCCCCTTATTCCTCCACCAATTATGCAACATTCATGCCTCCCTTATTCCTCTATCATTATTGATCACAATACCTCCCTTATTCCTCCACTATATGTTATGCTTATAAGATAAAATGCATGACTCATCATAATACGTCATTCAATACATGCTCAATAGTTAATTCATGCTTAACAACTAACCCATAACTCAAAGTCATTAAATACCTCATCACATTAATAAGCATTCTCTAACACCATTTTAATAATGTTTCACTTCCATTTCTATACAAAAATATCATTCTAATAATGGAAGATAACCAAAATATACAATAATAACCATTTGAGTCTATTCATATTCAACTAAGCTTTGCTATTACCTATCGATCTCATTTCACTATTCAGTTATTGTTAGGCATAACCTATATTAAGTACAAACCTGGTATGTCTCTTGTCTGAATCCTCTATAGGTATGGAGGTTGTAGCTTTCCCTTTATCAACACCTAAATGCAATATCCATACATTCTTAGTTCACCAACACTATTCAAGCATTTACATAATTCATCTTAACCATTTTACAACATAATTTCATCATTATACTTCATATACATGTTTATTCAAGCGTTTAACATGCAAAGCCATACTTAATAACATGTTTCATTCACTTATAGGCTTCCCTAAGTTATGTATAAGTTTCATGAGTTATGCATCAAGTTTCCCCATCAAAATCCACTCAAAATAAGCCTTAAGGGTCTACACGACTCGTGTAAGACTCCACATGAGTTGTGTAGAGCTTGGCCCTCACCAAATAAACTTGTCTAAGTAGTTCTAAAGCTACAAAAGTCATGTATGAGCTTACACGACTCGTGTAAGACTCGTCCTCCCTAAAAACACCCATTTTTCACCATTTTTCAGCACCCAAAAACACCCCTAAACAGTTCCTTAATCCTCCTAACCCAATACTATATCCAAAACACCATAAAAACACTTCCAAAACTTGCCAAAAATATCAATTCAACATAATTTAAAGTTCAATCATGCATCAAATACAATTCAACATAGTTTTTACTTCATTCAATTCCACCCAAGCATGAATAAGGTTAAAAGTGACTAACATTCATGGATATGCATGATCCCATTCTTCTCAAACTTCATACACTTACAAGTATCATTATAAGGTGATCAAACATACATATATACCATTTAAATCAAGTATACACTTACCTCTTTAATCTATAGCAAGAGTTCTACTAGCTCTTCTTTAATCACCTTCTTTTAAGCTTATGTAAGGTTAGTTAACCTTAATCACTCTAGTCTTTGAGTTCTATCACTATCTTCCCTTCTTCCTTCCTATGCAATCTTCTTCTTTTCTTTCTTCTAATTTTTCTCTTAACATACACAAATATCACTTGCCCCATATATGCCCCTTTAGTCAAACTTAAGGTCAAATGTTTGACCCATTATGCTTATCTCTTCCCTACTTCTTTATTTTGTTTTATTTTATAATTACTTATATATATATATATATATATATATATTCCCTTATTTCACTTAACCCTTATTTAAATCATATACATAACTTATGCACATACAATATGTATACACCTTCATATACAAGTACATACATGTATAACAAATAATTCTCAATCAACATTCAAGTAAATCATTCCAAATACATATAATTACTATACCAATTTAATCATTCACTCATAATAATATCATATGCACATCATCACAAGCACATTTAATAACATTTAATCATCCAATCTCACCTATAATAATACTACATATATAAGTATATTCTAGGTGTTAAGAGTGGATGTGACACATATATTGGATTTTTTCATCACATATGGCGCATGTTCAGTGTCATACAATGCATGTCATGCCTAGATTTACAAAAAAATATCAATTTTCACTTCAAAATTTGCTTATTTTTCGATCAAATAAAAGGTATTAGTAACATTTATGACTTCATAATAGTTTAAATGATTTAAAACCGTCAAATATTGATGAGTTTTATTTATCAATTTTTCAAATTAAAATATCATTTTAATTTGGTTTCAATGCAAATTGATGTGATTGAGATTGAACTTAGATGTTTGCTTAATCTTCATATGATGTTTGATGATTTTGAAGTATTTCAATCTATTTTCTATGATCAATTGATTGATTTTTGCTTTAAAATTAATTTTTCTTGATTAATTTTCAATTAAATGCAATTTAATTGAGGTTTAATGCAATTTGAAATGATTAAATTGAGATTGGATGTTGCAATTCCTAAATGATGCCATACAATTTTAGGATCTTCCACATCTTTTTTTATGATTAATTTAATCATTTTTTGGTTAAAAATTGATTTTCCAAGTAATTTTCCAATTTTAATGCAATTTAAATTGATTTTAATGCATTTTGGTTTATTAAGATAATTTAGGAAAGTAAATTAAGTCTAAATGATGTTTTAATATGATTTTAGAAGTTTCTTGATTATTCTTATAATATCTATATGATCTAGATAATGTATTTTACCTAAAATATAAATTAAAATCTATGATGTGCAATGTACATCATTATTATTCACAAAACATGTGATGGATGTCACTAAATATGCGTTACATGTCCCACTTTGTAAAATTTAAAATAGTATATTTTTGTTTGAAAATCATTTTTAAGCTTATTTTAAAGATTTTTGGAATCTTATAATATTAATTTAAGCTCACAAATAGCTTTAATTAATTAAAATGAGTTTCAAAATCATCATTTTTCCCAAAAGTGTTGATTTCATTTTTCTCGATCATGCATTTTTACCTCATGCTAACAAGACCATTTTTTCCTTTTGCTTGATGGAGTGGATGAGGTATTGCTTGATATCTTATTTTGTATCATAAAGCTCTTTTGTAATAAAATAGACCTCTATTTCTATCTTTGGTTTCTCTTAATTTGTATTTATTTAATTCTATATATATCTCCCAATCCTCTCCAGTCTCTTTCCATTGGTCATTTGCTTAGCTTTGCTACTATGCTTTATTATTTGTTGTCATGCTAAATTATCATTATGTCATGTTGTATGATTTTATTCATACTTATGAATGTAAAATGTCTACGTAGGACAATTAGTTGCTTAATATAGTAAAATATAATATAAAACTCTAAAACAAATAGATTTTTACCATTTGACCCAATCTCTAAAGGATTTAACTAACACTCATGTTATGTTACATCCACACTAGAGACTTTAGTTGTATGTGTATGTATACGTATAGGCATATGTATATATTTGTGGAACATGGCTATATGGCTTAGAATGATTGAATGATTAGATGATTGAATTATTAACTATTTTAATAATGACTGTGTTTTGCTATTGTCGCCTTATTGGGAAGCACGACTTCCTTGTGGTATAAGGGGCAATATTGTTGATGTTTTAAGAAGTGTTCTATGATTGGGTTTGGATTAGGTACTCCGAGAGTAAGTTATAGGGCCTATGTATCGAGAATAGAGAGGGGTATGGACGTACGGGTTTCCGTACGGGCGTAGAGATGAGTGGCATAGTATTCCTGGAGACTGTACGGGCGTACCATTGGGTCGTATGGCCATACCGTTGCTTACAGGAAATTAGTTTGTCAGGAAACTTGAGGCGGTATGAGCGTACCAAATGGGGTACGGGCGTACCACCACTCGCAAGAAAACAGGGTATCAGAAGATGTTGTTTGGTACAGGCGTACTGAATTCTGTACGGCCGTACGTGACTAATTGTTGACTTTTTAAAAGGTTTGAAATGGATAAGTATGCATATATTCCTTAAGATAAACTCTCCTAAACTCTCTAAAACATTAGGGTTTTGGGATTTAAAGAAGGTATAGCTCAAGAATTAAAGGTTAAAGCTAGAAAAGGTCTACAGAGGGACTACGAGCATATGATAGACGTGTCACCATCACAGGTTAGTGCTTCTTACGATAGATGTTTTGATAAGAAATTATCAACGGGTAGGGAGTACTTACCTTCTTGTTAATAGGATGCGTTATATGCTTATATCCTTGAGAATCATTAAGATAAACTCTTCTATGAGTTAACCATTTCAGAAAATAGAAAGATAAAGGAATGAAACACTTATATGAATAGGGAAAGCATGTATTTGATAAATAATGAGGTGTTTCTACATGTTGGTGATTGAAATGATTGATGAAATATGATATGAATGACAATATGTGTAAGTTATGTGTATGATGAACTACGTGACTGGTGTGCATAATGATGTATACAAGGATTTATATGACGATGACTTATGTGAATGACACGAAAGATGATTTATGATGTTTACCTGGATAGATTGATGTGCTACATGGCACCATGAAATATTGCATGCATATCATGTCATGAATCATATATATATGAATACATTCATGGCATGCATAGAATGAGGATGATAGAGGAAAGGAAAAAGAGAGCTATAAGCTCCAATCATATTGGGTCATAATGATGATGATGGATTCCTTTAAGGGATCGTATAGATTAATGCCCTCCCAATAGGAGATGAGTCTCGAGACCTACAGTAGGAAATGGGTGCAAAGCACCATACAATATTATATGCCCTCCTTCGGGAGATGAGTACCGGTACCTACAGGGACCCAGTATGAGAGAGAGATTATGCACAATCATAAAAGAAAGGAAAGGAATGTATGTTACAGAAAAATAAGAGGGCAATGCATAGCATAAATGCATCCTCATGCATTATCATTATCATTCACATGTCACGAATGAATAAAGAATACGATGAAAGTCACAATGAATGTTATGCAAAGGAGGAATGCTGAAGATGATTGCATCCTCATAACAATGATGGGAAGGAATGATATTAATAATGAACGATGAACCGATAATATATGAATAGTCATGGGACATACCATATTGCATTACAGCGTGAATATGCCTATTATGAATATGTGAAGATGTGATAGGATTGTTATATGATTATATGTGTTTATGGTTGTTATATGACCATATGAGATACAGTATATATATGTTTATGGTTACCATATGACCATATGTGAGGTGACAGGACATAGGATCATTAATACTGATTCATGATCTAAGTTTAATTCCATATGTGGCATACACAGAGCTTTATGTGTGTTGCAGGTAATACTGGTCTATAGTATAATGGTAAAGGTTTGGCTTATGTCACCTGTCTTTGTATATTGCTATATGTTCTGTTTATAGCACCATTGAGTGATATACTCAGCATTCGTCATTTGATGGACGCAGGTTAGCAGGTGGTTGAAGAGCCTGGATTCCCAGGCAGTCATTCAGTAAGAGTCTTCTGACGGCAGGGACTTAGACTAGTCTTTTGTTGTCTTTATTTCCTTTAAGGCAGTAAATGTAATATATTTGTGTTTGAAAGGTTATTTTCATTTCTTCCGCAAATTCATTGTTGATTGCTCGTATTGCATGCATGATAATTAAAGAGGAAGGTTTATCCTTTGTAGGATAGTTAGTGATTTTCTTTTCTTGGAGAGAAAGTCATTAGCTATTCTACGGGAGCATGTCATACTTGGTCGGGGTGTGACATGTTATGGGTTGGTTGTGTCAAGGGGTGGAGGTTTATCATACTTAAGGTCAAAATAAACATTTCATAGTTATATTTTATTTGTATATTTTAAGAGTGTGATGAATGAAACACTTTTATGTTTCCTCTTACCAAGACCAACTATATTCCTAATACTCTCTAGGGGGTGACTAGTCAGCCTTGGATGATATCTAAACACTAGAATTGTCTTTAGTGTAGGACATTCCCATTGCCTATGCATAGAGTTTAAGGATCAAAGCTATGAATTCATTCCATTAATCAATAAGAGAAGTAGCTAGATTTTATTTAACCATCATGCCTCATTATTATCTTATTATGCCTTTTTATTGTTTAATAATAGCACAATTATGCTCTTTGAATTGAGACAGTAATGCTAGTGATGCTCATAAGTGAGGCTTAGCTTGATCATGAATGAATTATTCCTAGGATTCAAGGGCTAGCTTATATAGGATGTGTCATACATGAGTGTCATGCTAGCTTATTAAAGAGGCCTTGAGCTAGACCTATGACACTTGGTATCAGAGCTAAGATAAATATAGTCAAGATGAATTTCAATGGTAAATGATAAAGATATTAAGATAGTGCACGTTGAGGTGCTTAGATGATGAGTTCGGGAAGTCAAAGGACTTTTAGTTGAAATTATGTATGGAAGGGCTACATAATTGAGTAACTTTGAGATTGTATGAGTATGATACTATACGATTGAGAATAATTCAGGAAATTTTGAGATTATGCAGGTATAAGACTGTCCAGTTCTAAATTGTTCAAGTTATTTCAAGATTGTATCAATAGGAAACTACACAATGGAGAATAACCCAAATAGGTTTGATAGTATTATGTATATCAGCAAGGAATATGCCTTTTCAATGGTATTGCATTACAAATTTTATAGTTAAGTATGCTTAACTTGGAGTAGTTATTGAATTAGCAACCTCTTGGGAAGTTTTTGAGGAAACATGTGAATGTCCAACACATTAGGAAGGTCTTATCATGGCATTATGAAGGTAGTCATCAAATTGGTTTACTATTGATATGTGTATTATAAATGGATGGTTTACATGAGAACATTGAACCAATGTGCATTGAAATGCTTTAAAAATGAATTAATGGATTTTATATTATGTTGAGTGAAAACACATGTAGGAATTGAGGTGCTTGGAAAATGAATTGATGGATTTTAGATTATGTTGAATAAAACATATATGAATAGTAAGATGCTTGGGAATTAAATGAAATTATAGGATTATTAGCAAACATCCATTGAAGTGCTTAAGAACTTGATCAAAATGTTGAATTAAGAACAAGTATGCATTAAGGCACTTAGGAATGGAATCAAATAAATTGAGACTGCAATAGTTTGAGTAAATATGCTGATAATGTGTATGCCAGATTATATTGTTCAAGCTGTGGTAGCTTGAGTTGAGTTGTTTGTGGAATATATGAATTGATCTATAATGGCAAAGTACTGACATTAAAATTTTCTCTCCTTATAGGTTGACCAATAGAGCTTGAAGTTGCTCATAAAAAGGCAATTATACGTATAGATGTCCTCCTAGTGTGGAGGAATGGTTTATCAAAGTGAAATTGCTATTATGTCATATAGGCCTGAGAGATGCAAATGAGACTTTCGAGACTTAGAGTATGGATATGGAATCCATCTTATTGGTTAATATACGAAGTTCCAATAACAACTGTGTAAATATCAAAAATTTAAATTAATATCTAGATCAATTAAATTATTTTGATTTATAAAATTAATTAAATTAAATAATTATTTTTAATCTAATATATAAAATATATTTTATAAGTTAATTAAATAAATATTTTTGATCTACAAAATAGTTAGATTAAATGATTATTTTAATCTAATAAGATAAAAAGATTTTAAACCAATCAAATTACTTGGTTTATTATCTAAAATTCAATTATTTTAATAGTTAGATATATACTATTAAAATAATAAATAAATAAAGTGATAATTATCTTGATTCAATTTAAGTAGAATTCAATTACTTCAAAGTGATAGAGGTACAATCTTATTAGACTCTTCCTCACTATAAATAGGAGAGCTCCCCCTCATTCCAAACACACATTCAACATTTAGAAGCTAGAAGCTAGAAGTAATAAGAAGCTCTCAAGGCTTAAGTTCCCCAAATCTTCAAGACCTCAAGGTGTTCTTTAAGATCTAAGGCATTCTTCAAGTTCATCAAGGCATTCAAGAAACTTATCAAGGTGTTCTTCCTCTAAGGTGAAGTTTGATTAAAGATCAAGCCCCTAAATCACTCGAATCATGTGCTTCATTAAAAGTGAAGTTTGATTCAAGATCAAGCCTTTAAAGCACTTTAATTGCATTCTTTACCAAAAATCAAGTTTAGTTTAACATTGAGCTACAAATGCCCTTGAATTAAGTTCTTATGTTTGAGATTCGAATCAGAGGATTTAAATTTTTGTTATAAGAATTTTATTTTAGAGATTGTAACCCGCTCTAAATTAATAAAATTTATTTGTTGCTTAATTTATAATTCAATATTATATTTATTTTATAGATTTTGTACCCTACAAATTTTTGGCATACCCAGTAGGACCTCTGTACCTCTCATCTCCAATTTTGAAAAAATCAAATCTTTAACATCAATGGCATTTGAGAAGAGTGACTCAATACCACCAAGGAAGTATAATCAAGCTCTTGTCTCATCGCATAGTGGGTTAAATGTTGATGGTAGTCCCAACACTACGACAAAGATAAAATCAATCATACAGTTATATGAGTAACAATAAATGATACCTTCATTAAAGCTAGGGGTAAAAATTAGAGTGTCAAAGGAAGTTAGTTTCTTATCCTTACTAAAGTCCTATGATGAGGAAGGAGGTCAAGGTGGAAGTTTCACTTTGTAATCAAACCTTCAAATTTCTTCTCCAAAAATTCCTGGTGGCACTATGTCCATGATAGTGACCAACACTACTTCACTGGAAGAACAAGTTGCTAACTTGATCAAGTTAGTGGAAGGGCTCATGGGCAAGACCAAGGAAAAAGATGATGAAATTGTATCTTTGATCACGAGGCTAGTAAGCATGACTAGAAAGGTTATTGTTAATGGAGAATTTGACCTGCCAGCTAATCAAGAAAAAGAAGAAGGCACTTCAGAAACAAATGCTATAGGTAGCACTCAAGTAATGGCTAATAACCCAATCTCCATAGTTTAGCTAAAAGAGCTCATTAAGAAAGCTATCAAGGAGAAAGTTGAGACATCCATATAATTTTTTTACTCATATGTAAAGCCATACACACCACGGATTAACCTAATAAAGGTGCCAACAAATTATCGACCTCCAAAGTTTCAATAATTTGATAGTAAAGGTAATCCAAGGTAGCATGTTGCTCACTTTATGGAGACATGCAATATTACTGGTACATATGGTGATCTACTTTTCAAGTAGTTTGTCTGATCTCTAAAAGGCAATGCCTTTGATTGGTACACTGACCTTGAAGCTGGCTCAATTGATAGTTGGGAGTAACTTGAGTGATAATTCCTTAACCATTTTTATAGCACCTGATGCATTATTAGCATGATCAAGTTAACTGCAACTTACTAATAGAAAGATGAGCCTGTGATAGACTACATCCAAAGATGGAGGAATCTCAGTTTGAATCTTAAAGATCATCTTTCCAAAACCTCTATCATCGACATGTGCATCAAGGGCATGAATTGGGGATTACATTACATTCTTTAAGGAATAAAACCAAGTACCTTTGAAGAATTGGCTACTCGTTCCCATGACATAGAGCTTAGTATTTTGGATGATGGTTATTAAAATATTCCAGTATAAGATCCGAAGAAAGGCAAGGAGAAACTAGAGGTATGTAAGGCTATTAAGCCTAATTTAAAACCTGAAAATAAGTAATCATTAGCTGTAAGCTATACTCCCATCAAGTTTAACTCTAAGGTTGGAAGGAAGAAAGAGACAAAGCTGATTGCTTTTTAAAGTCAAGAAAGGAAGATTGCATCTTTGAAGGAAAGGCAAGAAAAGAAGTATCCTTTTCCTGATTTCGATGTTTCAAGCATGTTAAATGATCTTCTCCAAGCTAAATACATTGAGCTTCTACCAATGAAATGTCTAAAGTAAGCCAATCAAAATAAGAATGCAAATTATTATAAGTAAGACCACTTGCTAGGTCATCCAATGGAGAAGTACTTTGTATTAAAAGATAAAATCATGGAGCTAAAAATGCAAGGTGTAATTGCTTTTGATGAGGACGAAGCAAGTTTAAATATGATTACCATTGAGTATTTGAGCCCTTAAGCATTTTATTTAATGGAAATTAGTTTTTGATCATTTAAACCCATAACTATTAAAGTCCTTTGCATTCAAAACTTGATGATGCATGAAGAGACATTCCAATTAAGTCCTGATGTAGGAGGAAAAACTTTGGTTAATTATGATGATGAAGGATGGATTCTTGTGACACGATGAAGGAGTCAACGCAAGAATTTCACAAAATCAAACCCAAGTCTTTGAAGAGCCAATGTGAAGAGAAGAACACCAAAGGCTTTAAATAAGCCTAAGGAAAAAAACCCAAAGGCTAAGAGATCAAGAAAACATCTTTATTTCCTCAACCATATTTTGAATTTGAGCAAAAACTAAGGGTGCCCATCACTTTGGTTGATTACATGCTTGAAGTTGTTACATGTTATTAAGTAGAGAGAGAAGAAGACTCAATAGTGCAAGGAGTTAAGAAAAAAGAAGTTTGTTATGATTGCAACACTTGCAACTTATATGCAGAAGAAATCATCTTCACTGAAGATGACATGTTGCTAGGCTCAAAATTCCACATTCGTCCATTACTTATCATCGGGTTCATACGTGAGCAAAAGGTAAAAAGGATGTTAATGGATGATGGTTTAGCTGTAAATATTCTTCCTTTGAAGATGTTAAAATAGCTTAGGATCCTAATAATTGAGTTGATGCAGAGTAGGTTGATAATATAAGGATTCAACCAAGGTAGTCAAAGAGTAATTGATAAGATCCATCTCAACTTATACATTGATGAAATAGAATCAAGTGCTTTATTCCTTGTCATTGATGCTAAGATAACATATAATATATTGTTAGGTCGACCATGGATTCATGAAAATAAGGTGGTGCCTTCAATACTCCATCAATGTTTCAAGTATTGTATGAATGGTTAAGTAAGAAGGATGGTAGCTGATACAAATCCTTTTAGTGAAGTTGAGTCATACTTTGTACATGCTAAATTTTACTTGAAGATAAGCATGATGAAAAAGTTGCAATTTGAGCCTAAAGCGACTAAGGAATCGGCAGAGAAGAACTCTTTTAAAGGTAAGAAAGGAGCATCTTTATTTCTAACTAAGGGAAGGAGAAAGTTTTCAATAAAACTAAGTAAGTCTATGAAAGAAAATCCAAAGCTACATTATATTCCAGCTTTGAGGAGAAAAGAAGGGCAAGCTCCATTTAAAGCTAAAAAGGCTATTAAATAAAACTTGCAAGACTTGGTCCTTCTAATGATAAAATTGATAATATCAAAAGCAACCATATCACTGTTATTGGGGTTTATCCGACCATCATAAGGATCTTCTATAGAGCATGGAGAACTTCCAATAAAAATGGTAAATGAGTTTAATCTAAATGCCTATAAGTTACTAGCTAAAGCTGGTATGGGTGAGAAGGCTATAGCCTTGCTGATAAAGGCATTAGAACTTGGGAAAAAAGAGGAAGACTTATTTAACAAAATTTGTAAAGTTTGGAAGGTGAGGGAAGCAACTTTAAAGACTTCAAAGAAGGTTTCACAACAATGCATCTAATTCTTTGCAGTTAAAAATCCATAAAGGAGCATCACAATACATCTCAGTAAGGGATGAGGATAAATCACTAGAAGTTCCAAGAATGTCAATTTTTGATCGACCAGGAACCACTTTAAATTGAATTTTAGTTTTTGATCATCTTAGGGCTCAAGATAATTCCATGCTTGGTAAAAATTTAGTTCATGATAGGCCTAGGGTTTTAAAAGCAAAGGAAAGATGAAAAGGAAGAAGAATTCACCTTTGCAAGTGGACTACAAGAAGGTTAAAAACAAATTTCCTTCTCGTATGAAGTATCAAAGTCAATGGATGGTTAAGACTAGTGAAATGTTAATAGATAAACAATAAATAATTGTGATCATAGGCTTGACATCTGGTCAATGTTGTGAAGATGATGAAATAACCACTTTTTTACACTTGAATATAACTAAAGGTTATAAAGAAGATTTAGTGATCAAGGAAAGTAAAGAGGAAGCTTCACTAGCTTTTGAAGAGGGGAACAAGACCACAATTGATGAATTGAAGAACATTGATGTGGCATTTGATGATACTCCTCGTCCAATTTTCCTAAGTGAAAATCTAGCTCAAGAAAATACTGAGGACTACAAAAACCTTATCTTGAAGTTCTATGATGTCTTTGTATGGTCTTATAAGGAAACACTTGGACTTGATCTCAAGGTCATGGTTTATTACCTATCAATCAAAAAGGGGTAACGCTGATCAAATAATTTCAAAGGAAGTTTTATTCGAAATTGATTCTATAAATTGAGGATGAAGTTGATAAGTTTATTGATGTTGGCTTCAATGAAGAAGTTAAATATCCAACTTGGATTTCAAATATTATTATAGTAAAAAAGAAGAATAGACAACAACGAATTTGCATAGATTTTCATGACCTCAACAATGCTTGCCCAAAGGATAATTTTCCATTACCTTTGATTGAGATCATGATTAACTCTACACCAGGTTGTGAGAGGTCATCTTATCTTGATGAATCATTTGGATATAATCAAATCCCTATAGTGGTAGAAGATGCTAAAGCTACAGCTTTTTAAACTCCAAAGGGGATTTATTGTTTAAAAGTCATGCCCTTTGGATTAAAAAATGCAGGTACAACATACCAACAGGCTATGCAAAAGATCTTCGATGACATGCTTTCATCTCAAATTTAGCTGGAAGGTGTCAACCTTTTAGTCACTTGATGAAAAAAGATGTTCCTTTCAAATGGAATAAAGCATATGCTAATGCCTTCAATAGCCTAAAGATATATCTTTTGAACCCACCAATGCTAAATTCACCAATAATTTGATGGCCTCATATTTTATATACATTAGTAAATGAGAATCTTTAGGGGTTCTATTGGCATAAAAAAATGATGAAGGAAAAGAGGACGTACTTTACTACCTTATTAGAATAATGAATGGGGAGTAATTAAATAATTCATCCATTTAGAAGATGTGCTTTGTAACACCTTCTCCCGATGAAACATGCCTCCCGTAACGTACTTATCAACCTTCCTCGACGAAAGCCAATAAATACGCTACAAGGGATTAACTTTCCTTTCATTTAAATCTTAGGAAAACAAAATTTGATTTTTTTTTATT
>CANYBF011220999.1:0-20320 GCA_948192965.1 Dalechampia spathulata | reverse complement strand
ATTCATTTGCATTGTTCCAGTATCATGAACTTCAATATATAGTTTAATACTCCAAGTAAAACAAGTTCATGTAAAACATTGTACTATATAATAAATAATGCCTTTATTAATGAAACGTATAGTTCAAATACACATGATGCTTTAGAGCATACTCTAACAACTTGCATAAAATTTCAACCATTTGAGCCCCAAATACATAAGTTACCGCAAGCTCTATTCTGTTTCCTTAAACAAACAAAATATCGTTTAAGTATAGTTTAAACAACACATCTGTAACCTTCCATTCTAAAACAAGCATACACAAAACCATGTATTACCACTTACTATCTACCTTAACCATAACAACTCAATTCGTTTACAATCTTCAATGATTGTCATATGAATTCATGCACTAATTTGACATATAAAATGTTCATAAGATACAATATTCAATTTACTCATACATACATGCCCAAAGCTTCATGATATGCAAATTACACACACACACAGTAGCCACAAGTTCATTTCCATTTCATAAACAACCTTAAAAAATTCAACACGACATATACACAAAGTAAAACCCTCGATAGCAACTTCCCTTATTACGAAATACGTAAAAATATTCATACAACAACATTATATCATAACTCACCATAAAGCACACTTCTTCTTTACACACGCAATACACTCGACCATAAAATTTTGAACCAAAATGAATCAAAGAAGAAAATGAAGAAGGAGTAGATAACATCATGCAAGACGCCTCCTATCTTACAACCATCGATCTTCAATAACTTCACACATGCTTCATCTTACCAAATAAAACATACATGCAAGCTTGTATAGAAGAAGATTGACCAAAGAACCAAAGAAAGAGAACAAGTGTTACGGTAAAACAAGTGTTGTTGTGAAAAGCAGGAGAGAAATAAGGATGTGCTTTGGTGAAATAAAAAATAAGTATAAGTATAATAGGTATAGATGCTTCGATGGAACCAAGGGAAGAAGAGGAAATGAAGGTTATAATGGGGTTTAAGAGTGGAGAACGAAAAGAGATAATGAGTGGGGTTCTTAAGTTTTCTTATGGTTATATCTTAGTGAAGTGAATTCCACTGTACACCATGCACACACTCGCACACAATCATGGCCAATAATCCCACTATCACATTATATATATAATATAATATGGTATAATAAAATATCTTTCACTTATATGATGTATATATAGGATACATACATAATACATATGTATTATTATACACACTTAAATATTATTTTAGCTTTATATTTATATATACATACATTTTAACCATCATATAAAATCATGTATATAAGCTTACATATACATGTACATATTCACATACAATTACACGTACACTTACACGCATAAAAAATTTTTCTTAATCAAGCACCTATATATATATATATATTAAATATTCTTTAGAAATCCATATATATAACACGTATGAAAATAATATATGCCCATTTACCAAAAATTAATCTTATTATCATATCATTCATTATTCAATAACTCCACCAATTATCATCATGTCGACATCATAACATATATCAAATATCACGTCATTTATTTTCCATATCATATTCACATATTGTACATTTCTATATCATAATCTCAATCACACACACACGTTAACTAGTATACATCACACATATAATCAATGTAACATACTAAGTATGTGAATGTGATAACTCTCTCCCCTTAAATTAGAATTTTACCCTTGAAAGTTTAACCCAAGTTACTTGTAAACAAGTGAGGATACTGTTGTCGGATGATGGATTCATGTTCCCATATCGCTTCTTGCCCTGTATGGTGATTCCATAACACTTTAACTAGTGGAATTCATTTATCCTTGGTTATTTTGTCTCATAAGGTAGAATTCTGATTGGCTCTTCACCATAAGATGAATCAGACTAACCTTCTATATTCTCTACTGGTATGACATATGAAGGATTGGACATGTATCTTTGTAACATAGATACATGGAAAACATTATGAATTATGTTCAGTTCTGGTGACAAAGCTAAATAGTAGGCCAATGGCTTAATTCTTTCCAACACTTCATAAGGACCAATGAACCTCAAACTCAACTTCCCTTTCTGGCCAAATCATAAAATTTTCTTCCACGATGACACTTTTAGAAATACCTTATCCCGATGTTGTATTCAATATCTCTACATCTCAGATCTATATAAGATTTCTATCGATCAGATGTTATTTTCAATTGATCTCTGATTAACTTCACCTATTCTTTTGCCTATAGCATAATGTCGGGTCCCAATAATTGTCGTTCTTCGACTTCATCCCAGTTCAATGGAGTTCTACAATGTCTACCATATAGTGCTTCATACGGTGCCATCTGAATATTAGATTGGAAACTATTATTATAAGTAACTTCAATAAGAGGAATATACATGTCCCAGCTACCAACCCATTCTAAAATAAAAGCTCAAAGCATATCTTCTAGTATTTGAATAATTCCCTTGGACTGTCCGTCTAGCTGTGGATGGAATACTGTGCTAAAATTTACCTTAGTACCTAAGGCTCGTTGGAAACTCTCCCAAAATTGGGAAGTAAATCATGGATCTTTATCAGTAACAATGGATGATGGTACTCCATGAAGTCTCATTATCTCTTGAATATATAATTCTACCAACTGTTCTAAGTTGTAGTCCACACGTATAGGTATACAATATGCTGATTTAATCAATTTGTTAATAATTACCCAAATAGCATCACATCTACTCTATGTTAATGGCAGTTATGTAATAAAATCTATCGTCACTTTATCCTATTTCCATTCCGATATAGATAGTTATTGCAATAAACCTATTAGTACCTGGTGTTCAGTTTTCACTTGTTGACACACTAAACATTTGGAAACAAATTTTACAATATCTTTCTTCATACCTACCCACCAATAAGATAGCTTCAAGTCCCTATACATCTTAGTACCCCTAGGATTATATAAATACAAACTGTTATGAGCTTCATCTACTATCTGTCTCTTTGGTTCTTCATCTACTGGGATATAAATACGATCTTTCTATCTCAATAATCCTTCAGAGTCTAAAGTGAAGACATTCTAATTACCCATCTGAACATTCCCTAATTACTTTTGATATTCAATATCATTTTGAACAGCTTCTTTAATATGGTCTAATAAGAGAGGTTTCACTTATAACTATAATTCAGCAAGAACATAATCTAGTTGCACCATTAATATAGCATTCAATCATCAAATTTCTTGTACTAATATAGCATTCAGAGCATCAGCTACCAAATTAGTTTTCCCCAAATGATAATCTATAATTTAGTTATAGTCTTTAATCAATTCAATCCATCGCCTTTGCCTCAAATTCAGCTCTTTCTACATTCCTAAATACTTCAAGCTCTTGTGATCTATATAAATGTAACATTTATCACCATATAAGTAATGTTGCAAAATTTTCAATATGAATACAATAGCAGCCAATTTTAGATCATCTGTTGGATAATTTTGTTTATGCGGTTTAAGCTGTCAAGAAGCATAATCAATTACGTCCTGTTCTTGTATCAAAACACAACATAAACCATTCAGTAAAGCATCACTGTAGACAACATACTCTTTCCCTGGTATAGGTAAAGTCAACACTGGTGCTTAGGTCAAAACCTGCTTCAGCCCATCAAAACTCTTCTAACATTTCTCTATCCACTTGAATGGTACATCTTTCCATAAAAGTGTAGTTAGAGGTGTAGCAATCATGGAAAAACCTTTTACAAACCATTTATAGTATCTTACTAAAACCAAGAAACTATGTACCTTAGTAACAAATTTTGGAGCCTACTAATTCATAATAGTTTCTATCTTGCTAGGATCAACTATAGAACCTTCAGTTGAAATGACATGCCCCAAAAACCAAACTTGATTCAACCAGAATGCCCATTTTGAAATTTTTCCATATAGCTGCTTCTCTCTCATTAACTGTATGACAAGACATAGGTGTTGATCATGCTCTTTTTGATCTTAAGAGTTAATCAAAATATCATCAATGAACACCATAACAAACTAATCAAGATATTCCTTGAACATTGTATTCATCAAAGCCATAAATGATGTCGATGCATTGGTCAACTCAAAAGGCATAACTAAAAATTCATAGTGCCTATACCTCATACGAAAAGCAGTCTTTGGAATACTATTCTCTTGAACTCTCAACTAGTGGTAACTAAATCTCATATCAATCTTCAAAAATATAGCTAGTTCCTTCAATTAATCAAATAAATCATCAATACGAGGTAAAGGATAGTGATTCTTGATAGTCACCTTATTCAATTATCAATAATCAATGCACATCTGCATGGTCCCGTCTTTCTTCTTCATAAATAGTATAGGTGCACCCTAAGGAGATACGCTCAATCGAATAAATCCCTTATCTAGTAACTCTTACAATTGTTGTTTCAACTCCTTCAATTCAGTTGGAGCCATACGGTAGGGTGTAATAGATATTAGTTCAATTCCAGGAAAGGTCTCAATCTCAAATTCAACTTCTCTAATCAAAGGCAATCTCGGTAATGAATCTGGAAACACATCTGGAAAATCACATACTTTAGGAATCTCAGCTAACTATAATCCTGGTTGTCTGCTATCAACTACATGTACCAGTACAGCTTCACACCCTTATTTTAGCAATTTTTATGCAGTTGTTGCTGAAATCAAACTGTGAACAATCGATGGTTCAATTCCCTGTATACACACTAACTCATGATTTAGATGTTGAACTGTAATAGTCTTCCTTTTGCAATCCATCACTGCCTGATATTGAGATAACCAATCCATACCCAGTATAATATCATATTCTACAAATAGCATCTTAATTACATCGGTAGGGAAAATTATATCTTGTAAAACCAGCGGGCATCAATGATAAATTCTGTTAAATATAGCATCTTTCCCTAAAGGATTGGATACTAACATATCATACCCTAATCTACCCTTCATGACATCTAATAAGCATGCAACTATAGTATTGATATATGAATGACTCGATCAAGGATCAAATAATATTAGCACATTATTATCAAAAATATGGAAATTACCGATCATAACATCTATAGCCTGTAAATCCTCTTTCTACCATAGACTGTATACTCGAGCTGGATCTCTTGCAATTTGGTTAATAGAACCCTGACTACTAAGTCTACCACTACCACTTTGGCCTCTTCCTCGACCTCTATTAAAATTACTGATCTGTGATACTCCAATTATCGATCTGGCTATAGGATTTTGTTGATATGATCCACCCTCTACTACCGTATGAACTAATATTACATTACTCTTAGGGCACTCTTGAGCATAATGTCCTATGCCTCCGCAGTGATAACATAAACCTGTCCTCATTTTGCAAGCTCCTAAATTATATTTACCATACGTTGGACATAATCAAAGTCTTGCCTCAAAACCACTGTGACTACTAAACTGTCCACTCTGCGCTATATGTGATACTAGTGGTATGAATCTAGAGGATCATGGTGTAAATGACCCTCTAAATTTGCCCCTCTTCTGTGAACTAGAAGGAAAACTAGGTTTTCTGAGCTGTTTCCTAGCCTATCAAGCTCGATTCTCATCTTTTTCTTGAATCATACGCTCTTAGCTCAAGGCATTTACCATCAACATTAAGATATTATCATAATTAAATGCCTGTACTAAAGATCTAATTCTAGGCTTCAAACCCTGCCCGAATCTCTTACACCTTTCTCGCTCTAAAGTTAAAATGTTACCAGCATAGTAAGCAAGTTAGGTGAATTCTTGCTTAGATTCTGCCACTGAAAAGTTTCCCTATCTCAGTCCCAAGAATTCCTGTAATTTTTTATCAGTATATATAATAGGAAATATTTCTGCAGGAATTCCATCTGAAATTCTTCCTAAGACAAAACTGAAGGCTCTGCTAAACCCTATGGAATAGTCTTCCACTACTTGTATGCATCATCCTAGAGCAGGCAAATAGCATACTCAAATTTTAGCTCATCAGAACAATTCATCTATCAAAATACCCTTCGTGTACGTTCTAGCCATATGAGGGTCAGTAATTCCTAAAAAATCTATAGCCCCATAGGTTCTCAGCTTCTTAAAGTCCCGCTTCAATTCGTCTCTCTAAATAACTACAAGTGGGGCTGACATAACCTGTTCAGGCTATCCCTAAAGAGTATAGAGGAACTACATAAATTGTGCAACTATAGGGTCTACTCCAGCAACTGGAGGTTGTTCAGTAGGTGGCACTCATTTGGCCTATTCCCCTGTCTTTGCTCATCCTTTTCTTGATTACTAGCCTCAAATGTACCTTCTTATGGATTAAAGTTACCCTTGCCTTCTTCAATAATAATCATAGCTCTATTTATCATGATGATTATTCTGAAACAATATATAAACAAAAATAACATTCATCAGTAGCATGGACTAACAGAACTCCCATTCATGCAACTTCTACTTTGGCTGTAAATACAATCATAAATTGAGCTAAACCATAGCTCTGATACCACTCTAACATGTCATGCCTACCACAGTATAACATGCTTCTATAGCATGATTACCAACTTGCTAAGTTAGAAAATGGATAACAACCTTACAAGGGATTCAAATAATTAACCTATTAACTATAATACATTCTTTTAAATGATTTAAAATACGTATAACGGTGCACCACCTGTGAACATTCCATAAACCTATAAAGTAGGATATATTATAAGACAGGCATGCATTGATTCTACACTTTTAAATAGTAAAAAACAAGTAAACAATACTTCATTTGTTTAAGGACATCCCTAGTGGTATCATTATATTTACATCATAAAGCATTAAACACATCAGTTTTTATACTACCACTATTTTTATTACTAATAGTACAAAAAGTGTAAGTCATACAAAAATCAAGAAATAAGAGGCTGCCTTGAAGTCTGAGTCCTCAAACCAGAATCACTATCTCAAGGAACTGTTGTTTACACCACTATATCCCATACTCTCCTGTGCTACTAGTGCCTACATTCATCAATTCACAAACACTGAGTATAACACTCAGTCGTGCAAGAAAAAAAATAATCATAAACAATATAACATTCATATAATATCATAGAATCATCATTTCAATAGAATTAAAACATTCCAACATTAATTCCATGCAATCCTAGAATGAGCCATTAGCCGAATAACATCATCACTCGTATTCACTCTTGCTGTTTACCTATGAACTTTACTATATAACCATTATTCATTCATCATATAATAACAGTTATAACATTCTAAGATGTTATTTCATCAATAACTGTTAAATGTGATATAATATACCTTTGAGAATGCAATTTATGAACTGCTCTCTCCCTCTATTTTTCCTTCACCATTTTCATTTCATTGGCCCTTTTTCATTCTTTAGCCCTTTTCAATTGTACACATTTTTGTACTAGGTCTTTTATTTCTGTGGTTCAATAACAGGAACCCATTTCATTTCCATTCGATTTCCCCTAGAAATCCATTTTATACCCCAGTACACTTTCATTAAACATTTCCTCACTTTTGTTCATTTTTCTCCTTCCTTATTTTTCCATGATATGCCATGCTATGCTTGATATAATGATGCATTCATGATTATGAAATAATGAATGTGTATAATATAATGCTATGTATAATAATTCAATGATATTACATTAAACTATAAACCATGTTCCTTTATAGATCATTTAATGATCAAGGAACACTAGCACAAACTTGCAATCGCTTTCCATCTATCTAGCCTGTGTGGTGGCATGCGTTGATTGTCCTCAGAACCACCTGAAACATAATATGATGTTTGTATTTGATAAAAAGATTGAATATAATCCTTAATTATCCATAATTTACATTTTTGTAATCACCTTATAGTTTATATGTACATACCACTGTATAAAAATCATTTACATATATCAAGTCAATTCATATACTAAAACATAATATCAAATAAGGAAATTATAACAATATTCAAAATGCAATAACTATCCATATTAGCTATCGTGTTACATGAGCCAAAATATGAAATATACAATATCAAAATAACATAATCTTTATATTATTGAAAATTAGATTTAATTAGCTTTGAAACGGTATATTATACATATAGAAATCCATTTATTTAAATAAATAATACTTATGTTATTTTAAAATCTCATTGAATTAAAATAAATTTGATATCGTAGTAAAGTATACTTAAAAAGCTTCCTAATGATATATTATATGTATATTAGTTTGTTTATTAAGATAGTAAATTTAAAATAATTAATTTTGAAGTTTATTTAGAAAATATTTTCTTTTAACCTTTAAGAAACACCCCTTTTTGATTCATCTTTTAATAAACCATTTAAATACCAAATTAAATAAACTTTGCATTATTAGAAAATAGGTTTAGTAAGCTTTAATTTAACATATCACATGCTCATAAAATTATTCATCGAGGTATTTAATTCACATGCATAAGTTTGGTTACTACACAACCGTATATCATATACACCATACAAATAGTCCACCTTTCTCATTTATTTGGTCAAGTAATTAAATTCCAAACATAGTAAACTTTGTACCATTGAAAGATAGGTTCAGAGGGCTTTTCATTATGTTTATTTTTGGTCTCTCAGTACCGCTTACTTCCAATCGCCTTTTGGGCAAGCAACCAATTTCAAAACATAACCAATTTGAAACCATAGCAAAACAGATTTAAAGAGCTGTTCAAAGACCTATTACTCGCCTAAAATTTCAATAATTTGAGCCCTAAAAGCATAAGTTAGCATAAGCTCTATTATGTTTCCTTAAAAAAACAAAATATGGTCTAAGTATAGTTTAAACAACATATGTGTAACCTTCCATTCTAAAACTATTATACACAAAAACATGTATTACCACATACTATCTACCTTAACCATAACAACTCAATTCATTTACAATCTTAGATGATTATCACATGAATTCATGCACTAATTCGACATATAAAATGTTCATAAGATACAATATTCAATTTACTCATACATACATGCCCAAAGCTTCACGACATGCAAATTACACACGCACACGGTAGCCACAAGTTTGTTATGGTGGGGTTTGAGAGTGGAGAAGGAAAAGAGATAATGATTGGGGTTCTTAAGTTTTCTTATGTTTATATCTTAGTGGAGTGAATTCTACCATACAACATGCACACACATACACACACAATCATGGCCAACAATCCCAATATCACATTATATATATAATATAATATGTTATCATATAGTATAATAAAATATCTTTCACGTAGACGACGTATATACACAACACATACATAATACATATGCATTATTATACATACTTAAATATTATTTTAGCTTCTTATATATATATATATATATATATATATATATATATATATATACACATATATATACATTTTAACCATCAGTAAAAATCATGTACATAAGCTTACATATACACGTACACTCACACACGTAAACAAATTTTTCTTAATCAAGCACATGTATATATATATATATATATATATATATATATATATATATTAAACATTCTTTAGAAATCCATATAAATAACACATATGAAAATAATATCCATACATTTACCGAACATTAATCTTGACGTTATACCCAACTTATTATCATATCATTCATTATTCAATAACTCCACCAATTATCATCATGTCAACATCATAACATATCAAATATCACATCATTTATTTTCCATATCATATTCATATATTACACATTTCCATATCATAATCTCAATCACACACACATATTAACTAGTATACATACCACATATAATCAATGCAACATACTAAGTGTGTGGATATGATAACTCTCTCCCCTCAAATTAGAATTTCACCCTTGACATTCTAGCCCCAGTTACATGTAAAAAAATGATGATATTGTCTTCTGATAATGGATTCATGTTCCCACATCGCTTCTTGCCCTTTATGGTGATTCCATAACACTTTAATTAGAGGAATCCTTTTGTTCCTCAACTGTTTCATCCCATAAGCTTGAATTCTTATTGGCTCTTCACTATAAGATAAATTAGACTAAACTTCTATATTCTCCACTGGTATGAAATATGAAGGATCAAAATTATATTTTTGTAACATAGATACATGGGAAACATTATGAATTTTGTCCAACACTTCATAAGGACAAATGAATCTTGGACTTAGCTTCCATTTCTGGCCAAATAGTAAAAAAAATTTCCACGGTGACACTTTTAGAAATACCTTGTCCCCATTGTTGTATTCAATATCTCCATGCTTCATATCTATATAAGATTTCTATCAATCAGATGCTATTTTTAGTTGATCTCTAATTAACTTCACATGCTCTTCTACCTATAGTACAATGTCAGGTCCCAATAATCATCGTTCATCGACTTCATCCCAATTCAATGTAGTTCTATAATGTCTACTATATAGTGCTTCATATGGTGCCATTTGAATACTCGATTGGAAAGTATTATTATAAATAAATTAAATAAAGGGAATATACCTATCCTAGCTACCAACCCATTTTAAAACACAAGCTTGAAGCATATCTTATAGTATCTAAATAATCCACTTGGACTGTCCATCCATCTGTGGATGGAATGCTATGCTAGAATGTACCTTATTACCTAAGGCTCATTAGAAACTCTCCCAAAATTGGGAAGTAAATCGCATATCTCTATCAAAAACAATGGATGATGGTACTCCATGAAGTCTCACAATCTCTCAAATATATAATTTTCCCAACTATTCTAAGCTATAGTCCATACGTACATGTATAAAATATGCTGATTTAGTCAATCTATCAATAATTATTTAAACCACATCATATTTACTCTGTATTAATGGTAGTCCTGTAATAAAATCTATCATCACTCTATCTCATTTCCATTTCGGTAAAGATAGTGGTTGTAATAAACCTGCTGGTACCTGGTGTTTAGCTTTTACTCGTTGATACACTAAACATCTAGAAATGAATTCTGCAATATCTTTCTTCATACCTACCCACCAATAAGATAGCTTCAAGTCCTTATACATCTTAGTACCCCAAGATGATATGAATACAAACTATTATGGGCTTCATCTAGTATCTGTCTCTTTAGTTCTTCATCTGCTGGGATATAAATATGATCTTTTTGTCTCAATAATCCTTCAGAGTCTAAAGTGAAGATATTTTGATTACCCGTCTAAACTTCTTCTAATTTCTTTTGATATTCAGTATCATTCTAAGCAGCATCTTTAATACAATCCAGCAAGAGAGATTTCACCTCTAGCTGTAATTCAACAAGAACATAATCTGGTTACACCGTCAATATAGCATTCAATCATCAAATTTCTTGTACTAACATCATTGGTGAGTGTTGTAACATAGTAATTTTAGCTTAGAGGATCAACTACCAAATCAGCTTTCCCTAGATGATAATCTATGATGTAGTCATAATCTTTAATTAATTCAATCCATTGCCTTTGCCTTAAATTTAGCTCTTTCTGTGTTCCCAAATACTTCAAGTTCTTATGATATGTATAAATGTAACATTTCTTGCCATATAAGTAATGTCACCAAATCTTCAATGTGAACATAATAGCAGCCAATTCTAGATCAAGCATCGGATAATTCTGTTCATATGGTTTAAGCTGTCGAGAAGCATAAGCAATTACCTTTCATTCTTGCAATAGAACATAACCTAAACCATTCAGTAAAGCATCACTGTAGACAAGATACTCTTTCCATATTGTAGGTAAAGTCAACACTAGTGCTTGGGTCAAACATTGCTTCAACCGATCAAAATTTATTTGACATTTCTCTATCCACTCATATGGTATGTCTTTTTGTAGAAGTGTAGTTAGAGGTATAGCAATCATAGAAGTATAGTGTCCTTCTAAACTCAGGAAACTGTGTACCTCAGTAACAGATTTCAAAGCCTACGAATTCATAACAGCTTCTATGTTGCTAGGATCAATTGTAACACTTTTGGTTGAAATGATATGCCCTAAAAAGCAAACCTAATCTAACTAGAATGCATATTTTGACAATTTTCCCTATAGTTGCTTCTCTCTCATTAACTATAGAAGAAGATGTAGGTGTCAATCATGCTCTTTTTAATCTTGAGATTAAATTAAAATATCATCAATGAAGACCACAACAAACTGATCAAGATATTCCTTGAACACTATATTCATCAAAGCCATAAACACTGCTAGTGCATTGGTCAACCCAAAAGGCATAACTAAAAATTCATAGTGCTCATACCTTGTATGAAAAGCAGTCTTTGGAATACTATTCTCTTGAACTCTCAACTGGTGGTAACCAGATCTCAGATCAATCTTGGAAAATATAGTTCCTTCCTTAAATTGTTCAAATAAATCATCAATACGGGGTAAACGATAACAATTCTTGATAGTCACCTTATTCAATTGTCGATAATCAATGCACATCCCCATGGTCTCATTTTTCTTCTTCATAAATAGTATAGGTACCCTAAAAAGATACATTCGATCGAATAAATCCCCTATCTAGTAACTCTTGCAACTGCTATTTTAACTCCTTTAATTCAATTAAAGTCATACAATAGGGTGTAATATATATCAATTCAGTTCCTGGAAAGGTCTCAATCTCAAATTCAACTTCTCTAATCAGAGGCAATCCGGGTAATTCATCTCGAAACACATCTGGAAAATCACATACTATAGGAATCTCAACTAGCTATAATCCTAGTTGTTTGCTATCAACTACATGTACCAGTACTACTTCACACCCCTGTTTCAGCAATCTCTGGGTAACTGTTGCTAAAATCAAACTGTGAACAATCAATGGTTTAATTCCCTATATACACACTGACTCATAGCTTGGATGTTGAAATGTAATAATCTTCCTCTTACAATCCATCATTGCCTGATATTAAGATAACCAATCCATACCCAATATAATATCATACTCTGTAAATAGCATGTCAATTACATCAGTAAGGAAAATTGTGTCTTGTAAAGCCAGCGGGCACCGATGATAAACTCTGTTCACTAAAGCATCTATCCCTAAAGGATTGGATACTAACATATCATACCCCAATTTATCACTCGTGATATCTAATAAGCATGCAACTCTAGTATTGATATACGAATGACTCAATCCAGGATCAAATATTATTAGCACATTATGATAAAGAATATGCAAAGTACCGATCACAATATATGTAACCTATAAATCCTCTTTTTGCCATAGACTGTATACTAAAGTTGGAGCTCTCGTAATCTGGTTAACAAAACCTTGAGTGCTAAGTCTACTGCTGCCACTTTGGTCTCTGTCTCGACCTCTGTTAAAATTTTTAGTCTATGATACTCTAGTCATTAATTAGGCTATGAGATTCTACTGATATGATCCACCCTCTACTACTGTATGAACTAGCATCATATTACTATTAAGGCACTCTCAAGCATAATGTCCTATGCCTCTGTAGCAATAACATAAACCTGAGCCTATTCTGTAAGCTCCTAAATGATATTTACCGTACGTAGAACATAATCAAAGTCCTACCTCAGAACCACTGCGACTAGCAAACTATCCACTCTATGCTCTACGTGGTATCGGTGGTCTGAATTTAAAGGATCGTGGTGTAAATAACCCTCTAAATCTGCCGCTCTTCTCTAAACCAAAAGGAAAACTAAGGCCTCTGGGCTATTTCTTGAATCATATGCTCTTGGCTCAAGGCATTCACCATCAACACTGAGAAATTATCATATTAAATCCCTGTACTAGAGATTTAATTTTAAGCTTCAAACCCTATTTGAATCTCTTGCCCCTTTCTCATCCTAAAGTTAAAATGTTACCAGCATAGTACATAAGTCGAGTGAATGCTCGCTCATATTCTACCACTAACAAGTTTCCCTGTCTCAATCCCAAGAATTCCTAGAATTTCTAATCAGTATATGCAGTAGGAACATATTTTTGCAGAAATTCCATCTAAAAGTCTACTCAAGATAAAACTAGAGGCTCTACTAAACTCTATGAAATAGTCTTCCACCACTTATAGGCATCATCCTGGAGCAAGGAAATAGCATACTTAAATTTCAGCTTGTCAAAACAATTCATCTACCGAAGTACCCTTCATGTACATTTTAGCCACATCTTGACTATATAAAGGTCAGTAGTTCCCAAAAAATCTGTAGCCTCATAGGTTCTCAACTTCTTAAAGTCCCACTTCGGTTCCTCTCTCTAAATAACTACAACTGGGGCTGATATAACTTGTTCAAGCTATCCCTGAAAAGTATAGAGGAACTACATAAACTGTACAACTATAGGGTCTACTCCAGCAACTGCAAGCTATTCAATGGGTGGCACTCATTCTTCATGTTCCCCCTATTCACCCTATCTTTGCTCATCCTTTGCTCAATTACTAGCCTCATATGTGCTTCCTATATATTAAAGTTACCCTCACCTTCTTCACCAATAATCACAACTCTATCTGTTATGATGATTATTCTGAAATAATATATAAAATAAAAATAACATTTGTCAGAAGCATGGACTAACAGAACTCTTATTGGTGCAACTTTTACTTTAGTAGTAAATACAATCATAAATTGATCTAAACCATAGTTCTGATACCACTCTAACATGTCATGCCTACCATGGTGTAACATGATCCCATAGCGTGATTACCAACTTCCTAAGTTAGAAAATGGATAATCACCCTATAAGGGATTCAAATAATTAACGTATTAAATACAGTATATTTTTTAAAAAATATGTAAAATATACATAAAGGTGCACCACCTATGAACATTCCATAAACCTGTAAAATGGGATTATATCATAAGATAGGCATCCATTGATTCCATACTTTTAAACACTAAAAACAAGCAAACATTACTTCATTTGTTTAAGGACATCCTTTGTGGTATCATTATATTTACATCATAAAGCATAAAACACATCAGTTTATATACTATAACTATTTTTACCGGCAACAATACAAAAAGAGTAAGTCGTATAAAAATCAAGGAATAAGAGGTTGCCTTGAAGTCTGAGTCTTATGCCCAAAATCATTATCTCAGGGAACTAATGTTGACACCATTATATCTCGTGTCTCCTGTGCCACTAATGCTTGCATTCATCAATTGACAAAAGCTGAGTATAAAACTAAATGGTGCTAGAAAAATAAATAATCATAAACAAACAATAAAAGAATCATCATTTCAATAGAATCAAAACATTCCAACATTAATTCCAAGCAATGCTAAAATGTGCCATTAGCCGAATAACATCATCACCCATATCCACTCTTGTTGTTTACCTCTAAACTTTACTATATAACCATTATTCATTTACCATATAATAGCAGTTATAACATTCCAAGATATTATTTCATCAATAACTATTAAATGTAATGCAATATGCCTTTGAGAATGCAATTTATGAACTGCACTTTCCCTCTATTTTTTCTTTGTCATTTTCATTTCATTGGCCTTTTTTATTCTTTAGCCCTTTTTAATTATGCATATTTCTGTACTGGGTCTTTTCTTTCTATGGTTCAACGAACAGGGACCTATTTCATTTCCATTTGATTTCCGATGGAAATTCATTTTATAACCCCAAAACACTTTCATTAAACATTTCCTCACTTTCACTCATTTTCCTCCTTCCTTATTTCTCCATGATATGTCATATTATGCTTGATATAATGATGCATTCATGATTATGAAATAATGAATGCGTATAATATAATGTTATGTATAATCATTCAATGACATTCATTAAACTATAAATGATGTTCCTTTATAGATCATTTAATGATCAAGGAACACTAGCACAAACCTGCAATCACTTTCCCTTTGTCTAACCTATCTGGTAGCACATGTTGATTATCCTCGGAACCATTTGAATCACAATACGATGTTTGTATTTAATAAAAACACTAAATACAATCCTTAATTATGCATAATTCACATTTTTGTAATCACTTTACAATTTATATGTATATACCATAATATAGCAATCATTTACACATATCAAGTCAATTCACATACTAAAACATAATATCAAATAAGGAAATTATAACAATATTCAAAATGCAATTACTATCCATATTAGCTATCATGTTACATCAGCCAAAATATGAAATATATGATATCAAAATAACATAAGCTTTATATTATTGAAAACTAGATTTAATTAGCTTTCAAATGGTATATTATACATATAGAAATCTATTTATTTAAATAAAAAATACCTATGTTATTTTACAATCTCATTGAATTAAAATAAATTTGATAGCATAGTAAAGTACACTTAAAAAGTTTCTTAATGATATATTATACGTATATTAGTTTGTTTATTAAGATTGTTAATTTAAAATAATTAATTTAGAAGTTTATTTAGAAAATATTTTCTTTTAACCTTTAAGAAACACCTCTTTTTGATTCATCTTTTAATAAACCATTTAAATATAAAACTAAATAAAATTTGCATTGTTAGAAAATAGGTTTAGTAAGCTTTAATTTAATATAGCTCATCCTCATAAAATTATTCATCAAGGTATTTAATTCACATGCACAAGTTCGATTACTACATAACCATATATCATATACATCATACGAACAGTCCACCTTTCTCATTTATTTGGTCTAGTAATTAAATTTCAAACAAAGTAAACTTTATACTATTAAAAAATAAGTCCAAAGGGCTTTCCAACCATATATCATGCATCCATAAACTCATCCATTAAGACAAGCAACTCAAGTATTCAAGCAAGCTCTTCATTATGTTTATTTTTGTTCTCTCAGAACTGCTTACTTCTAAGCACCTTTTGGGCAACAAACCAATTTCAAAACAAAACCAATTTCAAACCATAGCAAAACATATTTAAAGAGCTATTACTTGCTTAAAATTTTAACCATTTGAGCCCTAAATACATAAGTTGCTACAAGCTCTATTCCATTTCCTCAAACAAAAAAAATATGGTTCAAGTATAGTTTAAACAACACATACCGTAACCTTCCATTCTAAAATAAGCATACATAAAACTATGTATTACCACATACTATCTACTATAACCATAACAACTCATTTCATTTACAATCTTAGATGATTATCACATGAATTCATACACTAAATCAACATATAAAATGTTCATAAAGTACAATATTCAATTTACTCATACATACATGTCCAAAGCTTCACAACACATGCATTACACATACACGATAACCACAAGTTCATTTCCATTTCACAAATAACCTTACAAAATTCAACACAATATATACACAAAGTAAAACCTCGGTAGCAACTTCCTTTAATGCCAAATACAAAAAAATATTTATACAATAACATTCTATCATAACTCACCATAAAAGTACACTTCTTCTTTGCACATGCAATACACTCCACTATAAAAGTTTGAACCAAAATGAATTAAGGAAGAAAAGGAAGAAGGAGTAGACAGCATCATGCAAGAAGCTTCCTACCTTAGAATCACTGATCTTCAACAACTTCATACATGCTTGATCTTCCAAAGCTTAGTTTAGCAAATAAAACATACATGCAAGCTCGTATGGAAGAAGATCGACCAAAGAACCAAAGAAAGAGAATAAGTGTTACGGTAAAACAAGTATTATCATAAAAGAAGGAGAGAAATAAGGATGTGCTTCAGTGAAATCAAAAAGAAGGAGAAGTAGAAGAGGTATAGATGTTTCGATGGAACCAAGGGAAGAAGAGGAAATGAAGGTTACAGTGGGGTTTGAGAGTGGAGAAGGAAAAGAGATAATGAATGGGGTTCTTAAGTTTTATTATGGTTATATCTTAGTGGAGTCAATTCCACTGTATACCATGCATACACATGCACACAATCATGGCTAACAATCCTACTATAATATTATATATATAATATAATATGTTATAATATGGTATAATTAAATATCTTTCACTTATACGATGTATATACATGATACATATATACATTTTAACCATCACTTAAAATCATGTACATAAGCTTACATATACACGTACATATTCATGTACAATTACACGTACACTCACACGCGTAAAAAAAATTTTCTTAATCAAGCATACGCATATGTATATTAAATATTCTTTAAAAATCCATATATATAACATGTATGAAAATAATATCCATACATTTACTAAACATTAATCTTGACGTTGTACCCATCTTATTATCACATCATTCATTATTCAATAACTCAACCAATTATCATCATGTTGATATCATAACATAAATCAAATATCACGTCAATTATTTTCCATATCATATTTACATATTGCACATTTCCATATCATAATCTCAATCATATATACATATTAGCTAGTGTACATCACACATATAATCAATGAAACATACTAAGTGTGTGGATGTGATAGATCATCCTTAATCTGATCCTTAGGCTCTCAATCGTACCATTAAGCCTCAACACGAACATCCATCAAGCATTGTCCTTTGCCTCTAGGTGAAAATTCATGATGTCACTAAGGCTCATTTCATCAACTTTCATTAATGTCATTCCAGAATGATCTTAATTAAAAGGAAACTTATAGACCTTAAATTTCACATATATGTTTCATATTTGAATTTTCATTGATTCAGTTTAGTATTAATCCTTAATTTCAAACTTGAGTTGCACACAAGGGTTTTAAGATCCCACGGATGCTCCTAACATGTGGAGTACGTTACTTTTAGGTCATGGAAGGTAAAGTATGCTGTGATTTTCCTAATGTGTGTAGCATATACTACTACATACTATACATATTTACTTGAAATGCATGATATGAACAACCTATTTTTCATGCTCAAATAACATGAGCCATATGTTCCCTTGCCATTTTAGGATATTAGGAATTCATTAAGCATATGATCCACATCCCTATGCATTTGTAGTGTAGGGCATATAAAGGTCCTTTTTCTTGATGTATTGCATAGGTTTAATCATTTACATATGCATATTCAGTGATTCTAGACAACATATTATGCATATTCAATGATTATAGACTATATGTTACGCATATTCATGTATATGATATGCATATCACTATGGAATTTCTAAAATCCCATATTATCAATCCATTTTTAGCGAGTCCCAACCTCTCTTTATCACATCTATCATTTTCGCACATAAAGCTATGATTCTATGAATAGTGGATACCATGACTGATGTAAGTGAGTATGTTTAATGATAAATTATTTGTATTAGTTACTAATTAGGGTATCATAAGGACATATGACATTACATAAGGGTGCATAGCTTTATTCAAGTTAATTATTAACTTATTATGCTTGCATCAATTTAAATAGAGATATAGTTATTTAATTAAAATAGAAAATTAATTTTAAAAGTAGGAAAGAAATAAATCAAATGTGAATAAAAATAATATAGAATGGAATGCAAGTAAAGTAATATATCGTTTAGTATTGCCATAAGAACGTTGGACCTTACAATGAAATAAATTGTAGGAGTGCATATTTAAACAAAAGAAATAGCTAGTTAATTAATTGGGTTATATTGACTATTACTTAGGATTTAGGACCCTTAGATAAAAGAAAAGGAAGGAGGCATATAGTAGAAAGAAAGAACAGAAAGCATAGTGATAAAAAATACTGCTTAACTTGAATGATACATAGATTATAGACAAGCGATATGTCACATCCTCAATCGAGCACCCACTTTGCATTCATGAATTGATTGAAATGTCTTGATTTATATGTTATAAGTGTGATATTGACATGAAATTATGCTAATGATGGATTTTATATGATATGATAAGGGTTTCATGCTTTGTAGTTGAAATGAAACCTTTAAATGGAACCACTAAACGGTGACTAATTGATGTTTTCAATATTGAAAACACTTAATATGATTGATTAAGTAAGCTCAAGATGATTGTTTTAACTTAAGTTAACTAATATAAAAAGATACTTAAATAAGATTTGGAATTTTTTTATCATGTCATAATTAAGCAATGATGATGTAAGCATGATGTAAGTAAATGAGCCTAATTATGATCTTAATGTATTAGAGAATAAGTAATTATGTATTAGTAATGTATTAGTAAAAGTATATTATAATATGAAAATATTAGAAAAGTATAATTAAAATTTTTATTAATGATGTCATGATGATGTCATTAAGTGGTAAGATGATGTCATAATTAAGTGATAAATAGATTAATGTTATGTAAATAGATAAATAGATGAATATATGATTGAAAATAGAATAAGTTAAAATAGATTTGAATTAGTATATTAAATTAGAAGTGGGATTGGAAATGGTGTTAGTGGGTTTGGAAATTGTGTTAGTGGATGGA
>CANYBF011220886.1:0-59887 GCA_948192965.1 Dalechampia spathulata | reverse complement strand
AATTCATATTAAGACATACATTTTTTAAATTTAACAAGATAATTATATATAATTTAATTTAATATTATGCTAATTAATATTAATATTTACTCCCATTTTTTATCAAAAAATGGATGAAAACATTATATAAACATTTTAAATAAGTACATAATGCTTACAAATGATTGGTCAAAAAAATTTGAAAACATAAAAATATAAAATTATTATAAATGACGGGTCAAAAAATTTATCCTAACGTGCAATGCACGTTATGAAACTCTAGTATCTATAATAGTAAAAAAATATAAAAAATAATAAAAAAGAGAAAATCTAATCTATGATAAGAAGAAGAAAAAGAAATAATCAATTTCATACAAGCATAAAGAGGAAGAAGAATAAGAATAAGAAAAATAAAAAGAAATAAGAATAAGAAGAATAAATAGTTTAGGAAGAAAAAGAAGAAGACTAAATAGAAAATATGAATGAATAAAATAAAGCATTGGAGGAAGAATAAAAAGAAACTTGGAGGAGAAGAGGAAAACTTGGAGGAAGAGAAGAAGAGAAAAAAGAATTAAGGATTTGAAAAGTGAAATTTTAAAAAGAATTAAAAAAATAAAATATAAAAATAAGAATAAATATGTAATTTGATTAAATATTGATAATATTTTAACAAAAAGTCAAAATGATATAAATTTAAAATAAAATTTTAAAATATGACCTATTTTATAATTTCTTTTTTTTTGAAATACGTTAAAAATAGTAAAAAATATATGAAATATTTATAAAAATAATATTTTAAGATTTAATATAAGTTGATTTTAGGTTTATTATAATTTTTTAAAAAATATACTTTTAAATATAGGGATACAAATTATTTGAATCATTTATCAGCTATTTGATATTTGATTTGATAAAAGCTATTTAAGTTATACAAGTAAAGCAAACTTGAATTTAAATCATTATTGTTATAATTCATAATTTATAAATACTTCTAATTTGTATTTTAATGATGATATATATTTTTAAAATATTATAATATTTTAATAACTTTAGTGTTTATGTTTGAAAAGCTATAATTTTAAACAATTTTTATTTTTTTTTCAAATTTATTATAAGGTTGTCAATAAGTTTATTTTCAAGATTATTATGGATAAATTTATTTTAGAGTTTATTATGAAGCTTATTTGGAGTTATTTTCAAAATTTATTTAAATATTCAAATAAATTAAATTTAAATCAAACTTGAACCTTCCATATGCGATGTTCGATTTGTTGGAAAGAGATAGAGACGAGGCGTGGGTCTAATAAATGCAAAGTGGGGGGTGGCAACAAAGTTTCGTCTAACTTTACACCAACTTCTTGAAACCAGCAGTTATGTTATGATTCATTGCACTCTTCCTTCCCATACCTGTCACCTTAACTTCCTTCTCACACGTGTCACCCTTACTTCCTAGTATCTAGCCAGAGTACTATTTTTTTAATATTTATGAATTATAATAAAACAATTCCTTTTTTTGATTTAATGTATAAATATTGAAAAATTTTCATTTTTAAAACATGATGAGTTATTTTATGGAGCTCTTGAACTTTTATTATATCATATTAAGCCCTTAAACTTTTACCTGTTTGTCTTTTAGATCCTCGAATTGTTGTGTTTGCTTTTATTGCGTCCTCAACCCATGATATATATATTTTAAAAGATTCTTCATGCTAACCAAATAATAGTACGAGAATTCAATATAATATAATAAGGTTTTGGAATTTCAAATTAAAAAAATTACAATTATTTATGAGTTATAAAAATTAATTTATTTTGTTAAAAAATATTAACTTTTTAGGTGTTGTTTGGAATTATATCAAACTGACTTCTATTAAATGTTTATCTTTTTTAATTTCATTTATTTTTCATATCCTTTTTTTTATTAATTATACCAACAAAAAAAATTTATAAAACATTCTTTATTCATTTATTATTTAGTATATATTATAACATATATTGATACATGCATCTATAAAAAATATCATATAATATATATATATTTATTAATATATATTGCATGATATATATATATGCAGTTATTAATTATAATAACTATTTCAACTATCATAAAAAACTAAATAAATTATTTATCAGCTATTTAATTAAAAATAAATAAAAGAATAAAGATTATTTATAAATAAATCAAATAGAATTATCATTGAAATAGTTTATATTGATTTTGAAAATTTTCATCTCGAATTTCATAATTTATAATGGATATTACAGTGATAATATTATTTTATTTTTATTTTTCTTTTACAAAGTTTTTAATTTAAAAGTGTAACCATCATTAACATCTTCAAAATATAATGGTTGCCATGAAACGAGTCCATCGGTAAAAGTAATCAAAAGGAGAAGTTGAAAGAGCAACATCAACCTTACGATGGAAAGCTAACGGTGCAGGGAATCACGTGCCAATTTATCTGGTTGAGATTGATCGGGGTAGGGGCCAAATACGGACCGAAAATTGAAACCGGGTCAAGATGCGTTGAAAGATGAAAGCGTCAAGACGTTGTTGGACCATGGAATTGAAGTAGGAGGCAAGCAAGTGAAGCAGAAACGAACAAAAATAATTGATGTGTGGTGCCAGAAAATTATTGGAGACGAAGGCCCCATTCATCACATGCTACGATTTGCCTCTTCCCTTTTTTGTTTCCTTCTCCCCCCTCCGGATCATCAAAAGTCACCTTTTTAATTTCCATTTCTTTGTTTTTATATATTCTGCAAAAGGACGAATATGATATGCCTTATATTAATTTGTACATAAATCATTGTACCATAATTGTGATATACCTAATATGTTATCATATTTTTAAATATGATTCTCAAATAGATAATGTAATTAATTTTAAAATTAATGGATCGATATTATATTAGATGTATTAATCGATAAAAAATTTGTTTGAATACAGTTATTTAAAATGCAATATTTTATCATATATATATATATATAATAATAATAATATATTATAAATATTTAAATAAATTATGATTGAGATAATATCCATGTAAATTCCTAATTATGCTATGAATGAATATGTAGATAAGTAGAGTCAATATAAGCATAATGGATTTTTGATATTATTAATGATTCAATGCATTTTCAATATAAATATGATTATAATAAATATGACATAATTAGTCTAACATCATAAATATTATATTTATGAATTGTGTCAAAAGTTGCAACCTTATGCTAAAGTCATGGACGGAGGGAGGGGTGTCTAGTGGGTTGGAACTAAGGTTTTCATGATAAATTTTTTAAAAATATATGTAATTTTTATGAATTAAATAAAATTAATAAAATTAGTTTTAACTCTTTAGTTTGATTATTTTATTTTTTTATATTATGATTAATAACTATCATATATATTTTATTACTAACAAAAATTAATTTTAATTTTTTAATTACTTTTAATCCGCCTACTTCAATTAATTTTTTAGCTTTTTTACTTTGATTTCTGACACACCTGTGCGCAGCTGGAATTTGCATTATTTATCAAATTTCCTTAACATGGACACACAACAATTAAAGAGGTGGAAGTGTTTTAAGGAATCTTTAGTATTTCATTTTATTAAAATACTATTTTTAAAACTATAATTGGATAATATTTAAACTAAATTAGTATTTAAAGTATTCGATAAAAAATTAATTTAATTTCAAAATACTATATAAACATTTAATTAGTAATAAATAACTAAATACGAGAACTCCAAACCCTTTTAATCATTAGATGGAATTTTGGTTAATGCTAACATTGAAGAAAAATCTACAAATATGGAATTAATATTTTTTTGTTTCGAATTAAAACATAAATATATTTGACAATGACATTGATATAATGTTATAAAAATGAAAAAAAAACGACAACCAAGAATATTCATATATTCATATATATTATATTATATTATATTATATTAGAATGAGACAATTATTATTAGAGTGATTAAAAAAAAGCAATTAAGAACAATATATTGGGTATAAAAAAATCTTCTCCTGTTAATTTGGTGGCTTTCCATCTCACCATAAATCCAACATCAAAAATAAAAAATAAAATAATCTGCATTATTCCACGTTAAAAATAAAAATTAATATGTTTTATAATTCCAATATATCTGTATCATTTAAATGATAATGAATAAATTTATTTTTTATATGAATTATTCGATTATATTCTGTTATTATTATTATGGGAGAAAAAAGGGGAAAATTAGGAAATTAATGTCTATAAAAAGCCTCTTTCATAAGCTCACTCCTCAGAAAGATATTGTTTCTTCCATTGTCTTTTTTATGGTCGTAGCTTTCTGTCTTTCTTTCTTTCTTTCATTCATTTCGCTCCATTTCAAGTTTGATTCATTAAGAATTTCTTCATTGCATGTACAATAATGGCTGCTGCTGCAGGTGAATGTTTCATATAATAATCTTTTTATTTATCATCATTATTAGAAATAAATGATATTATTATAATATTCTGTGATGAAGCTTTCTGATGATGCTGGTAGCAAGTATATGTAGGTAAGAGTGTTAAAGAGCCTGATTGCAAACCATTGAATAATGAAGCACGATCCTTTTATAAAGGTAAATTGCTGTTTCATTTCTTATTACTTGCTGAGGTGGGAGGAATAATAATCAATGCCCAAGGAATGAACTTATTCGAAGCCATTGATTTCATATCTTGATCAAGTCCTACTATTATATTTTAGTATTATTTTTGACTATTTTAGTTTTCATAATGACTAATCATTGTCAAAATCAGCTATTAGAATAATTAATAACCATTAAAAGTAATTAACTTTATCGAACATACGAGTCATCCTAAAATCAACCAGACAAGATTCATCAAAGGTAAATATTGAAAATCGGCTAGTGATGGTGAACTCTCAATATTGTTTGGATTAGGGCAAAAGTGACCCGAAAATGACGATAGAGATACAATCACACCAACCCATGATAACCACTGAGGACTAGGCTAGAGTCGGCAACAGCGAACCGTAGCAAAACGACAACGTTCGACCTTCAATAAAAGTGTCGTTTTGCGGGGGCTACGACAGTAAAATTATTAATAAAAACACAGATCAAGATTCGTGAATCTCGCCACCAGGCTTTCCGCTTTGCCGCGTTGGCATCTTTTTTCGTATCAGTGTCCCCTCGTCCTATATTATATTTTTAATTAAGGATTTTAAATAATAAAAATCTTTTATTTGACAATATTAATAATAAAATAAGCGAATAACTTTGATTTTATATATTGAACTAATAATAGAAAAAAAGACAAAATAATTGAAGGTTTTGAAAAGTTCAAGGCCGCCCCATTATAGCTCCAAGATCCCACGTGGCAGATGATCATAGGATCACGTGATCCTACCTCACCTACCCTCAGATTCTTTTATTTTTCATATTTTGGACTTTTCTGACAATTTTTTTATCAAGGTTTTAATTTAATAATCAAATTTAGCAAATTAAAAAGGATAGATTCAGGATCTTACGGGAAACCTGCCCTCACCTGATTATAGACCATTATGATTAATATGGATTAAGATTTTTGATATCATAATTTATTGTATTAAAAATATTAATTATTTAATTAAGAAGTTTAAATAATTAAAATTTCATTATATTATTATTATTATTATTATTATTATACGTTAAGTTAAAATTAAAATTTTTTGATATTTATGTTAAATTAAAAAGGATTATTATGTGGTAATTATATTATATGATATTTTTATTTAATTTGAAATTTTTAAATGATTAAACTTTAATATATATATATATATGTATATTTCAATTAAAAAATAAAAAAAAAGATTTAACAGAAAAAATAAGGTAATATCTGGCGCACCTTATCACACTATAAAAGAGTCCCACACATACCGAAGTCTGAAACAGAAAAACAGAGCGTCACAAAACAAACGTCTGCAGAGAAATAGCCTTCCCAAATGCATTTCTGAATTCTGATTCGCTAATGCAGCAGAAAGGCAGACTCCTTAACCGTAGATCCAGGACCTTTACTAGATCCCGCATTGCCGTTGAGGGTTGTTGATTATTTCCCTTTTACTTTCCCTGCCCTTCTTCTTCTTCCTCCTCTTTCTCTTCTGTCATTTTGCTCTGTGTCCCTCTCTGCAACGTCAATGGCTGCCACTCATGGTAATTTATACGTTATTCCTTGTCATTTCCTTCTTGGGTTTTGCTTTAGGATCGAAATAATGGAATTGGGATCTGGATTTTTTATGATTTTGTTGTTTTTGATTGGTATCGAACTGTTTTTTTTTTCTTGTTTGGTTGGCAGATGAAGAACGTCAGGTTCAGAAGAGTTACTGGATTGAGCATTCTGCTGATTTAACTATCGAGGCAATGCTGCTCGACTCCAAAGCTTCTGATCTTGACAAAGAAGAACGTCCTGAGGTACCCGTTAACGAAGCATTTTACCAGTTCATATTCATGATTTGTTTAAGATAATCGTTTTCCCGTTTGAAAATTGTTTATCAGCAACTTCATTCACACTTTTAGTCTTTGTCAACAATAAAAATGAGATCTGCCAGTTGATCACCTAGTTATTGTTAATTGTATCAATTCTCTCTTTTGTGGAGAATCAGCTATTATTTTTTTCGTCAGTTTGCTTTACATGTACAGTTATTAATACCAAAATATGAAACTATTGATGAGAGATATAATTTTTTTTTAATTGTATATCTTGGATGGAATCTTAGTGATTATAGTGAATCTGGTGGGTAGTCAATAAAATATTTTCAAAGTCGGTATCATGTTTGTTGGCTTGATACATAAACGGAAACATGGATCAAGTCTAGTATTTTACCCGATTCATAACCAACGATTAGTATTGGTGTTGTGATCTTAAAGTGATGGTTGGATTCTCGGCAGGTGCTCTCTTTGCTCCCATCATATGAAGGAAAATCTGTTTTGGAATTTGGAGCTGGTATTGGTCGTTTCACTGGGGAACTAGCACAAAAGGCTGGACAGCTTATTGCTGTGGACTTCATTGAGAGTGTGATAAAGAAGGTGACTTCCCTTTATTTGCAGCTCCGTTTGAAATTCAAGTAGAACATTGTTTTCTTGATTTGTTGTTGTTCTATTGAATGTCTTATTCGGTTTAACCATATATGTTCTTCTTGCAGAATGAACGCATCAATGGACATCACAACAATGTGAAGTTTGTGTGTGCTGATGTCACTTCCAATGACTTGAAATTTTCTGAAGGATCGGTTGATTTACTATTTTCTAATTGGCTTCTTATGTATCTCTCCGATAAAGAGGTGAAATTTTGTTTCCTGCCTGTTCCTTGTTATTTGGTTGCATTAGCATGTGAGTATTTGTAGAATTAATCAAGTTGAAGAGTGACCGAGATTAGCTTGTCCCTTTATACATGTACCATTATGCATGAGCGATTCTTGGTTTCAACCGAAAACCATACATGATTTTACTAATAGGGTTCAACGTTTCTAAAAATTCAGCTCGGTTTCATTATTTTTATATATCTTAATAAAAATTAGTGTTTAGATTGCAATGGAATTATTCTTATAAAAAAATCAATATTTAGATTGAAATATATATATTTTTAGTAATTTACTTCTTATATTATGTCTCTAAAAGAGAGTAATTACATACTTTTATCTATTCTATTGCTTTAGTATAGTTATATATTCTGTAGGTCATTCCGCTGGTCTTTGCATTTGCTACTAGATTTGATCTGTTAGTGAAGTGTTTTGCCCGTGAGGACATTTCATTTTTTGGTTATTGATCCTTAGGCAATGCAGGTTCAATTGATCTTTCTTTTTCGCCTTTAATTTCTCCTGGCTTACTGTAATAATGGATGATAGGTAGCGGATCTAGCAGAAAGGATGGTGAAATGGTTGAAAGTAGGTGGGTATATTTTCTTCAGGGAATCCTGCTTCCATCAATCTGGAGATAGCAAGCGAAAGCACAACCCAACTCACTACCGGGAGCCCAGATTCTACACAAAGGTTTGATTTTTGTTCCAGAGCTTTTTCTTTGTCGAAAACATGGTCATGGCTTATGATTCATTTCTGGGAAAGTATACAACTTTAAGGTTACTTGAAAACATATCCGTTTGATATTGAGATTAAAAATTTTTGAAAATCGATCAATCAATCAATTTAAAGTAATGTAAAAAGTACCTTATTGTTTTAATTTTATTGCAGATCTTCAAAGAGTGCCAGGCACGTGATAGTTCGGGAAATTCTTTTGAACTCTCTCTTATCAGCTGCAAATGCATTGGAGCTTACGTGAGAAACAAAAAGAATCAAAATCAAGTAATTTAAGTTTATCTTTTGATCTCATTTGTTTCCATGTCTCAAGTTAATTGCTTTAATAACACTGTGACATGAATGTTTATGTGGTGCAGATTTGTTGGTTATGGCAGAAAGTCAGTTCACAAGATGATAAGGGGTTCCAGCGTTTCTTGGATAACGTTCAGTACAAATCTAGCGGCATCCTGCGCTATGAGCGTGTCTTCGGACCTGGTTTCGTGAGCACCGGTGGAATTGGTAAGATGCATGGTTTCCTTTTATTTTCCGATTGGACGAAGATAATTCATTTGAATCAAATACATTTACTTAAGATTTACGAATGAATTTCATAAAATTTATGGAGAAGCAAAAGCTACTTTATACTTGCGAACTAGACTTGATTGCTTATTGTGAAAGCATGTTTTGTCTCCATGCAGAAACAACTAAAGAATTCGTAGCAAAGCTTGATCTGAAACCAGGCCAGAAAGTCCTAGACGTTGGATGTGGTATAGGGGGAGGTGATTTTTACATGGCTGAGAACTTTGATGTGGAAGTTACTGGCATTGACCTCTCCATCAATATGATTTCGTTTGCTCTTGAACGTGCCATTGGACTTAAATGCGCTGTTGAGTTTGAAGTTGCTGATTGCACCAAGAAGACATATCCTGATAACACTTTTGATGTTATCTACAGCCGTGATACCATTCTCCACATCCAGGTAAATTACCATTTAAGTCTGTAAACTGCTAAATGTTGTAGTTAGAAAAGTGAATGGCATTACAATGAATGGAAGAACGAAAAGAAACCGAAAATCCATATAGCTGACTCAAGTAACTTGAAATTATGATTTGTTAGTTCTTAATTGAGTTGAGTTGATGTTTACATTCGAACATGCGTGTATGTTCTGGTTTATGCTGTATTGCAGGACAAACCTGCCTTATTTAGATCATTTTACAAGTGGTTAAAACCTGGAGGTAGAGTTCTTATCAGTGATTACTGCAAGAGTGCTGGAACTGCATCATCAGAATTTGCAGACTATATCAAGCAAAGAGGATATGATCTTCATGATGTCAAAGCATATGGCCAGGTACTTTCATAACTTTCCAGTTCTACCATGGTGGGGGGTGTTTTGATTCATACAATTCCTCGATGCCAGTCTTCTTAATTCCCAATCTATGCAGATGCTTAAAGATGCTGGTTTTGATGATGTCATCGCAGAGGACAGAACTGATCAGGTCTCCTACGAACCTTAACCTATTATCCAATAAAAGCATGTTTGAACATGGATGCTCTCTGCATTCTATAATAATAGCCCATTTTTGGGACCGAGGAAGTAACATGTTAACTTGCGTTGCAGTTCAATCAAGTTCTTCAACGCGAATTAGACATTATCGAAAAGGAGAAGGATGAGTTCATCCACGACTTTTCCGAGGTGCGATATTTTTCGAGTTGGATGATTACCAATCTTTGATTGATATATCATTCATGTATTGTTTGTTTCTATCATATGAAATGCAGGGAGACTACAATGACATAGTTGGTGGATGGAAGGCAAAGCTGGTAAGGAGCTCATCTGGTGAGCAGAGATGGGGGCTGTTCATTGCTCTGAAGAAGTGATTTAGATCATGATATTCTCCATTTTGAGTGCTGGCTTTCAATAAAATGAAACTATATTTGGTTGCTCCTATCATAATATTAGCTTATGGCTAATATTCGAACTGAATCATCATAGTCTTAATGTCCTTCATAAAATTATTCTAGTATTTTGTACTGTTATTAAAATTATTCTAGTATTTTTATGGGAAATATGACATAATTAGAAAAAAAATTAATTGTTTTGAATTATTTATAAAAATAGAACATAAATACAATAATTTGAATTGTTGAAAGACGATCCCTTTAAAATCCAATAGTTTTATTGTATTTATAATTTTATATGACATGCCCAACGTATCATTAATAGATAGATATTTTTCAAAACTAAACAATATATATTTAGAAAAAATAAATAAATGAGTTAGATAAAGTAAATTAAAAAAAGAGAATAAAAGGTAATGGAGGAGAGGCATCAAATTTGGGCATGATTCGTAAATTCAAATGAGTTTAGATAAAAATAGATTATATTATGATTGATGTATTAATTTGAATAAAATATAATTTAGAAATTGATAGCATGAGTAGGGTGGGTGGTAGAGAAATATAATGAAAGGAATGGGTTAAAGATACTAAAAAAAGGGAAGAAAGAAATAGGAGGAAGCATATCCATAAAATTGGATACAGGTACTATATGATGAAAAAGACTTATGATATCATCACTATTTAAAATAAAAATAATATATTATTGAGGTAGTTTGGCAATTTTGACAGAGGGGGAAGGAGAGATCACATGATGACCTCATGATATATATATATATATAAAAGAAATAGAGAAGAAGGAAGAAGAAGAAGAAGAGGACTAGCTGACAAATATATAATAATGTCTAAGAAGTAAAGGAGTTGTCAATTTTGTATTGGGAAATTTGTCAGCAAAATTTCCAAATTCGATTGTTATTTTCCGGAATCACCTGTCACATCCTTTCTTTCCCATTTTCTTCTTTTGATTTTGACTATTCCTTAACTCTCTCCTTTCTTCTCTTTCTTCTTCTCCTCCTCCTCCTTTCCTTCTCTCACCCCCCAATTCATACTCAATCCCACAATAATTTGATAAAAATCCTTTTTTTTTAATATGATTAATAAATAAAGTTGTATTTTATCAGATTTATTATATCATTTTAATTTTTTTTATAAATTATTTACATTATTTTATACTCTCTTTGGCTCTGTTTATCACTAATTAATCTATTTCTTAAACACCAAGTAAACAAATCTGTCTCATGGTTTTATCCATAAAAACCCACTTTCTTATAATGCATAGAGATTAACAAGATGATTAATTCAATAGAAACTACCATACATTATAATTCTAAACAATAAATTAACTTCATATCAAAAAACTGAAGATGAAAATAAAAATATGTAAAATAATAATTTAATTAATCATTCAATATTTCATGATAAATAAATTTATTTAAAATTTAAATTCTAATGTAATTATTAAAGTATTAAGTTGAATAAATAAAAACAAAATGGAACAGAAGATGAGGGAGGTTTGCATTTTGACTTGACTTTTGGATTTGTTATAAGAATATGAAAACACTTCCATCTCTCTTTTCAAGACAAGACACCTTCCATGAATTTAAATACATTTTTTTTAATATTCTAAAATAATAATCTCATTTTAAAAATAAATCTCATTGAATCATATTTTATATGTTAGCTTTTCACTATGGAAGATAATTAGTAAAAATATAATGTTATTTTAGTTTACATTATATTATATTTTTTAAAATCAATTTTCAAAAGGAAAATTAAATATTAAGTGTCTTCTCTCTTCATTCAGTGCTTGCATAGCTTTTTCTGAATTTCCTTTTTGTCACAAATTAAATTGATATTTCATGCGGCTCTGCAGATTCTGTATTTATGATTTTAGTAATTTTGAATCGATGTTAATTTACCTTTACGGGTCATATCGATATATAAGTATAATAAGTTTAAAGTTGACTTGAGCGTGTCAAAATCTTAATTATGTTTGAAATCTAAACTCGAATCCAATATTTAATACAAGTAATCCAACATGACTCGTTCATAATCAAATTGACATATTTAATGTAAAAATAATGATCTACATCATATGAAATGATTCAATTAACGTAAAGAATAAAATTAAAATAATATGATTTTAACAATTCAAATTTTGACGTGATATGGTTTAATATGTTAGTAAGTTAAACCATGATATGATGTGATTTTTATGATATCAATAATAAGCTTCATTATCGAAAACTAAAACTCTTTTTTTTTAATGTATTAAATTCATGTTAAATTAATAAATTGTATCAAAAATCATGATTTTGATTTGAGCAATTTTATAACGATCATGAAGGTATCATTAATTACAAGAATTGCTGCATTAATTTGGAATAATTGCATATAAAAAAAAATTGTCAAAAGTAGAAAAAAGAGAATAGAATGAAAAGGGTGAGGCAATAAAAGAAAATAGGTTACATTTGTTAAATCCCTAATATGAAACAGAAGAATGAGAAGAAGCATAACCCTAATTCATACTAGTTTCAACATCAAAACCCTAGACTTCTAATTCTATTTTAGGCCTTGTGCATTGTAAAACGCAACTTTCTCCATTAGTCTGTCTCTGTGTGTGTGTGTGTATATATATATATATATGTATATATTATATCACACATGCAATTATCAGTTTACCTAAAGAAGCCCTATACTGTCCAATATTAAGGTAAGTGAAATAAATGAGAAAATTGGCCTATTAAATGTGATTTGTCTTCAATTTTAACGGTTCAAATTTCAAAATACATACTTGAGATTTTATTTTGATTTTATACATAATTATTATATGATTTCATCTTAATTAAATAAATGATTAAAATTATCTTAACATGATTTATCATACATGTAAAAAAAATATATTATTAATATAATATATTTGTATTTTTCATTTTGTTCTATCTACTTCAATTTTTCATTTTATGAACTTAACTTGTTTATTTATAAACTTTAAATATCTGAATTTATCATAATTTTTTTAATTTATCTCATACACAACCATTTAAATACTTCAGTTTTATTTATAATATACCTTTAATATTTATTAAAAAATAAATTTAAAGATTAGAAAAATTAAAATATAATATATATATTATATATATCTTAAATTAAAATAAATTAATATCAATATTATGCCATATATTATTACATCATTTGATTCAAACCAACATGGTCCAAATGCAATTTAGGGCAAGCTCTTGGTTCATATCCCCACATCAAGCATTACTACTATTCCATGTAATGTAAAACATCATCATCATCATCATGTCATCATCATCATCTTCTGCTTAAAAAGGAAAACAAAATTCATGGCAGTTCCCAATTTCCAACAAAAATCCAAATATCCATAGACCTAATAAACCACTGTTTTTACATGCATAGCAAAATGGGAAAACCCAAAAAGAAAAATAAAGGTTGAGTGAGAAAATGATCAATTCTTTAAAGGAAGGAACTCGAAGAATTGGTAAGGAGTACTGAAGTTGGCATTCATGGCTGCTGATGTTTCAGTCTGTTTATCATTAATGCTTTCATCATCACCAACACCACCACCGCCAACGCCACCATCGCCAGTGCTACGAAGAGGAAAGAGTTGAAGTGTTTGAGACTCCCCGCACCCAATATTAATACCATCATCTTCTTCACTGATGACATGACCATTGTTGAAGCTGTTAGCGTAAGGCGCCAATAAAATATTAAGATCATGAGGAGAATATTTGATAAGCTTTTGATCCAACGTCTTGAATATGGTTGGAGTGGTTTCAGCAGCAACAGCAGATTCTGGCCGGACAGTTAGGGTTTTAAAACTAGTGGTAGTGATAGAAGTAGAGCTAGTGTTTATGGGGTTGTAGGCGGAAGAAGGACAAGACACCTGCATCATTTGCCACGTGGCATTCCTCTGATTATCAATAAAGCTCCTTCTATGATGAAATTCTACTTCATCGAATTGGATCCATCCATCTGCTTTTCCTGCTCCTCCTCCTCCTCCTCCTCTTTGTATTGAAACTGATTCCTGAAAATTTTCATAAATGCATGACCATGCAAGAACACTGTTGCTTTTTTTCCTTTTCCTTTATATTTATTACTCATGCACGAATTTCTTGGACATTCTTTCCAGCTTTATAATATAATAATCCTAATAATAATAATTTATTCATAATAACCTCTAAAGTCTACCACAAAATGCCATAAAGTTGGTACATATATAGATTAGATTAGAGTTGAGCCAAATTTTTCTTGGGGTTAGCAGTGTCTTTTCAGCATCATGATTTCCCTTTAAGATCCGGAGAACATAAAAGGGTGTGATCAACAAATGACTAGCTTCAATCTCCATGCCCTATTGCCATGAACCACCAATAAGCACAATACCCCAAAAAAATAAAAATCCCATCTTGTTCATAACAACAGCAGTCCCGACAGAAGGGAAAGATTGCAGCTTTTTATACCCTTTTCATTTCCCAACATACACAAAGTTTGTTTTGCTCTCATATATATTCCAGTAAAGTTCTTTTTTTCTTTGAAAAAAAATCGATAACCGGATTTGAGTTCTGAAAAATCGATAAAGAAGATTTATTTCAAGTAAAATTTTGTTTTGAAAAATTAATCATAAGGTAATTATGAAAGGTTAAATTGGATGTAAGGAAAGAAGAATTAATATGGATGGGAAAAAATGAAAATAAAGACAAAAAAAAGGATAGAAAGAGAATAGAGACCTCTGGTAGTGTACTGCAGTTGGTAGAGGGAGGCCAGTTCTTAGTCTGTTCATGACCTTCATACCCTGTCCTATTTGCTCCTATGTAGACAAAAAGAAAAACAAGAAATAATCAAATATAACTTTTCATTTACATCTCTTCCCTATCTCTCTCTCTCTCTCCCCTCTCTCTTTCTATCTCTAATCCAACAATTGGAATTCTAAAAAGTAACCCACCAAACAATTCTAACTAACAGCAAAATGGAATTTTTTTTCTCAAAAAGCCATACATATCAAAACATTTCTAATATTTTTCGATTCAAAGTTTTTTTTTTGTTTTTTTGGAGATAAACTGAGTGGAAATGAAAAGGGTTTTGTTTAGATTTTTTTTTTTGCCTGGAAGATTCCTAACCTGAATCTTTCCTTTCAAAGTTTTCCATGTCACGGTGTTGATCAGGAAGGGTAGATTCCATTTGACGCCGTCGCTTTTGCCTTTCTCTTGCCTTGTGGTTTTGAAACCAGTAAAAAACGTTCTTCCCTTCGATCTTTCCGTATCTTCTGAGCTGAGCAGTTATGTGTTGAATTTGTTCGGCTGATGGAGTTCTGGTTCCTCTTCTATACAACTCTTCAAGCGTTCTTAACTGTTCTGGTGTTGGATTCCATCTCGAACTTACTACAACTGGTTGTGAATGGAATTCTTTTTTGCTTTGATCAGCCATGGTAGCTTCCATCACCCAAAAAACAAAAATTATATATATAATCCCTAAAAAATAATCTAACAAAGAAATAAACAAAGAAAGAAAGAAAAGAATGCATACCCAGATGATGATTTAGTGAAAAGAGATGATCAGTGGTGCCATGAAGACAGCTTAATGTAGGAGGACTAGAGTTGGAACAAGTTATATTGTTTGTAGAAGAAGGAACTGGCGTTCTTGGTATGAGAGGTCTAAGCTTTCTTCCATTGAAGGAATGATCCGCTGTCATGTTAAACTCACCACCACCATCATTATAACCCACCATCCACATTTTTGATATCTATTTAAATCAAATCTCTTCTATCTGAGTTCCCTTTCTCGATTAACTCTGCCAATGAAAATGGCGAGAAAAAGAGAGAGAGAAAGAGAGAGGAAGAGAGAGTTTTTGTGCAGAAGTTGATAATAAAAACAAGAAAATGAGTAAATAGGTTATCCTTTTTTCCCTTTCTTTTTCCTCAGATGGTGTTGGAGTTGAGCAAGGAGCAAGAAGAACAAGAATAGCATGAAAGAGGTGGTTCAAAAAAAGGGAATAGTGGGGTTGCCTTTATAACAAGAAACAAGACATTGTTTATATATATATATATATACATCCACATCGTAATATTACGATTGATTCATATCTCATGTATAAATCAAATTAACCTATTTAATACGAATTAATGAAAGAAAAAATAGTTAAACATAAAAAATTATCCATATAATTCATACAAAATTGATCGATATAAAAACCCACCAAAGAGAGGGGGGGAGTGTAGGAAAGAGATGGAATGTAGAATTGGAGTTTATAGTTTAAAAAGAAAGGGAGGATTGATTACGGCCTATGTCTGCAAACTGAGAGAGAGAGAAATGGTGTAAAATATGTGTTGGTTCATTATGGAACATGAAAAAGTGAGAACGTGACATGAGGTTGACTATGCCATTTTAGACTTATCAAATACACATTAATTCTTCTTTTTTATTTATTTATTTATTATTTTTACAAACAAAAAATATGGTCGGATTTGATTGTGAGTTAGACTTCTTAACTATGTTCTAAACTTGTTTGTTGTTTCCTTAATTAATCATTAATTATGTTTTCTTCATAATCATTTAATGTTGATGATGTTTCAATAAATCATTTATTTTTTCTCGTCATTTAAGCGAGGTACTTTATTACGAGTATTAAATAAATAATTGTGAAAAATAAATGAAGGAAAATATCATTTTTTTAGATTGTCAATAACATGATTTTAATATTCATTTATTTTATTATTATTTTAGACCGAATAATTAATTAAAATATTAATTCTATCGAACAATTCAACTTTATGATGATGGTTTGTTTATTTGTATGATGAACACGATATAAATCAATAATCTATCCTATAGTGAATTATAAAATAAAATTTATTTTATAATCAAATTAGACGAGATCATGTGAATAATATACATTTAAATTTCATCCATTTATATTTGGATATATAAATCAAATAAATGAATATAATATAATTTAGTTGAAGAAAATAATCTACATAGAGTTTTGAAATCAAAGTTGAATTATATTATATTCATTGGTTTAAATATAAATAGTTTTACCTAAATACTATTTGCTCCTAGATACATCTTTTACCTCCTGAAAATGAAAAAAAAGAACTATTTCTTTTGAGGTTCTGAGTTCTTTCCATTTTTAATAAAATATCGATTTGTATTCATATTTTTAGATTATAATTAAGTCGTAATATGAAGTAAGTGTAGATCAATTAAATAATTAAATATTAATTGTATTGTATGATTAAATTAAGTTCTTTTTAATATTTGTTAAGGAGTCTAACTAGAATGATGGTTGTTCAATATTTGAACATCCTTATTAAATTGAATAATTAATAAATTTTTATTTAACTAACTATATATCATAATATATGATTTCAAAATAAAAAAAAAAATCTCTTTCTAATTTGAGCAATAAAATATTATCTAAATATAAATTTCACAAATACTTAATAAAATGACACCTATATATATATATATATATATATTTTCCTTTATTCATATACACGATTTTCTATGCATTGTCTTGCGATAATATATAAATACTTATTGAATTTAAAATATAAATATGTATAAATTTAATTGTATTTTGTGTTAAAATATATATATATATGAGATGATTACCAAGTAAAATTATATCATTTCACTCTAAATATAATATAAAAGTAATATAATTTAAATTTTAAAATAGTTAAATATAGGTTAGATATGATATTATACATACATACATTTGAAAATTTAGGTAAAAAGAAGAAGATAAATAGAAGAAAATAAAACGGCTAATAATTAAGTTAAAAGGAGTTTTGGGAATTCCAAAAATAAGAAGCAAATGGAATTTAGGGTAAGAAAAAGTTGGAAGTGCAGAATGAGAAGAGAGGAAAGTAGTGGGGTTGGAAAGAGAAACTTAATATTTATTTATTTATTTATTTATTTATTTAATATATGGAAGAGTTTAGGGTAAAAAAGGACAAGAGAGGAAATTAAAATAAATAAATAAATAAAAGGCCAGAAAAGAAAAAGGAAGAAAAGGGGGAAGGCGTGGAATTCTGGAAAAATATTTAGTATTGGGAGTAGCAAATGAAAAAGGACTTGACGATGATGAGGTTTTATCATATCATAACACACTCATTTATTGTTTCTCTTCATGTCTCGTGCCTTTCACTTTTATTCTATATCCAAACTGCCCCCCTCTCCTTCTCTTTATTACCCCCTTCCCCTTCCCCCTAATATTCATTTGATTTCCTTTCTCTCCATTCTCTTCTTCGTTATCGTTAAACGTTATTTAAATATCCTTACGAGCATGACCCGGGTTTTAGAATGCAAACAATGTTTTGCGGGTCGGTCTAATGCGTAAACAATAGGAAAAAGAAACCCTAACAATGAGATGACTAGATGAGAAAGTAAAAAGGGTGGTTTGAGTTGTGGAAAATTGGGAATGGATGTAGCATAGTTTGGTTGGATGCATCAGCTGTAGCGTTGGGGTTGTCTTTTTTGTTCAATGTGAAGATGTTTGCTAGCTAAGAATGATGTTACACTTTTACGTGCTATCACAATTACCGTGTCTCATGTTGGAATCTTCCCTTGCCCTTCTTTTTATTTTTATTATTTATTAATTATGTCGTAATAAAAATAAATGAATCAAATTATAATTGAATATACGTGTCAAGATGAGCTGTAAAATTAATATTAATATTTTTTCATTATTATTAAAGGGGTTTAATAGTTTAGAAAATAAATAAAATTAAATTAATTACATGGTCCAGTTTGGTGGGTGGGTGCAACTAACAAGAAGAATGGTGGAAGCTATACATATACACAGAGACACACTCAGTGGCCTCTATCAACCTCATCATACAAATTCTCTTTCTCTTCCCTATTATCATCAAATCATTCCTTTCTATTTTCCTTGTGGTTCCCTCATGCTTGTCTTTATATATATATATATATATATATATATATATATATATATATAAGTCACATGTCCTTCATATATTTCATTAAAGAATCTCACCAAACATTAAAATATATACATATAAAATTCCTACGGCTTCTACACTATTATTTTTTGAAACCCAATATGATTAAGTAGTTTCAAGTAATAAAAATAAAACCATAAATTTTTAAAATATTTTTAAAGCAACACTTAGGTTGTGCTTAGTGCCATTGTTTAAGGTCACAAAGATTTTCTGAATTCATTGTTTAATTTTTTTATTTTTTAAAAAATTATTTTGGAAAAGTATTTATTTATTTATTTATTTTAAACTATGTTTCTAGATAATAATTTTAATAAAAAAATTAAATTTTTTTTATACCATAATATGATGAAGTAGAGATTAACATATATATTTACAACCATACAACAAGCAAAAAAAAAAAAAAGGTAAAAACACATAATTAGTCATTCATATATAAACAAATAAAAAATGAATTTTAGGTAAACAAATACACACAAATTTTTATTTCAAATCAATTATTAATTTTTTTATATTTCACTAAATTATTAAAAACTTATTATTTTTATTTTTATGGCTAAACATATCAATATCATATATATCCATTTATTGCAATTATAAATATTAACATATAAAATTTTAAAAAGATTTTACATAAAAAATTTGTAATAATTGGCTGGTTAAATATTTAATATGACATACAAAACACATGTATATATTATGAATTAATAGTATAAAAATTTTATCAATTTTAATTAGAAAAATTGTATGAATAATTGGTCAAGTATTTGATATGTTGTTGTAAAGTACTAATATATTTAAATTTTTGGAAATAAATAAATAAATATATTTATGCAGTTTAGGAAATCATTTTTCTGAATGGAATATTTTTTGGATAAATTTTTCAATAATATGACTTTTTTGAAAATTTTTAACAATTATCCCTTATAAAAATATTTAATATTTTTTTAAAACTTTGGTATAGATTTTTTTTTAGGTTGCTAAAATGTTTATTTTAGATTTTTTATAGTTATATCTTAAAATTTTGTTATTTTTATAAAAAATAATTGCAATCATAAAAGATTTTCAAAAAATATTTTTGAGGGAATTTAAATAATAAATTTTATAGAATTTAAAAGAATAAGGACATTATGTGAAATTCTATCATTATCTTTTTGTCATAAAATTATTATTTTCATTCTAAAAATACTCATGATTTAATTTATTTATTGATCTAAAATCATGAATTTTGTGGTGAAACTAAATAAATGAATATAAAATTAAATCCATATATTATAAAATCCTACGAACTCTTCATATATATTATTAGGAAATCTAAAATAAGACACTCACCGGAAACCTATCCAATGAAGGATCCAATCCGTCGATGGCCTTGTAAACACCCAGCCCCCTTTTTTTATAACTATTATACTTTAAAATATTTTTATTTTTATTTATAGTTATTATTTATTTTAATAATTTAGACTTAAATTAAGAGTTGTTTGGTTGATTTTTCTTATTAAAAATTAATACTAATTTATTTTTATATTTCGGTGAAATGGGCCCACACTCACTTAAGAAAGCCCAAGTTTCTTTCAAGGACTGAAGCAAACAAATGAGTTATTCATAAAGACATGTCACTTTTTTTATAATTTATATTTATATTTTTTTAATTCCGTAATTATTTTTTTCTTTTTTAATCAAATTAAAAATTAGAAAAAAAAAAGAAGAAACATCAATCTCAATAAAAAATAAATTAATAAATAATTTGTATAATTTAATCCTTATATATATATATATACACACTGCAAGACAGTAGTTTCTGTGAGATGAAAGTGTTCAACTTTTGCATTACCTTGAGCAATGGTAGAAATCAAATAACTTCTCTGATCAAACCCAGTTATGGTTTACCTCTTCTTGCGTTCCTTTCCACCCATCACCATCCAGATCATCAACCGCAACCCGTCTCCGTTACTACCGCTAACACCTCTTACTGGACCAGGAAGATCCACGACCTATGTGCCCACCAACAAAATGTTGATGAAGCACTTAATTTGCTTAACCATCTCTGTCTCCATGGTTACCGTCCCGATTCTCTCAATGTAAGCTCTATAATCCACGCCCTTTGCCGTGCCAATCGCTTCCAAGAAGCCCATCATCGGTTTCTACTCTTTATTGCTTCTAATTGCATCCCTGATCATCGTGGTTGTAATGTTATCCTTGCTCGCTTGCTTGATTCTCAATACCCACGTGCTACTTTGAATGTTTTGTATCGCTTGTTTCATGCTAAGCCTGATTTTGTGCCTTCTTTGATTAATTACAACCGTTTGATTTATCAGTTTTGTGAGACTTTGAGGCAGCCGAATGTCGCTCATTGCTTACTTTTTGATATGATGAGTAGAGGGCATTGCCCCAATGTCGTTACTTTTACTAGTTTGATCAGTGGGTATTGTCTAATAGGTGGATTGGGTGATGCGTACAAGTTGTTTGATGAAATGCGCGAATGCGGTGTCGTACCTAATTCTCTCACTTATAGCGTGTTGATTCGTGGGGTTTTGAGGATTAGGGATGTTGAATATGGGCGGGACTTGATTCGTAATCTGTGGGAGACTATGAAATACGAAGAGGACAAATCTGTTAATAGTGCTGCTTTTGCTAATCTGATCGATTCTTTATGCGCAGAAGGGCTATTCAACGACGTTTTTGAGATAGCAGAAGATATGCCACAGGGGAAGAGTGTTGATGAGGAGTTTGCTTATGGGCATATTATCGATTCCCTTTGTAGAGCTGGAAAGAACCATGGCGCTTCAAGAATTGTTTACATAATGAGAAAGAAAGGGTTCACTCCTAGTTTAGTTACATATAATTCTATTATACACGGGCTCTGTAAAGAGAGAGGTTGCATGAGGGCCTATCAGTTGTTTGAGGAAGGTATTGAATTCGGTTACCTGCCATCTGAGTATACATATAAGGTTTTAGTGGAATCTCTTTGCCAAGAGATGGATCTTGACAAGGGAAGGAAAGTTGTTAAATCAATGTTGGACAAGGAAGGGGTAGATAGAACTAGAATATACAATATATATTTGAGAGCCCTGTGTTTTTCGAATAGTGCAACTGAGCTTTTAAATGTGCTTGTTTCTATGCTCCAAACTGAGTGTCAGCCTGATGTGATCACTCTCAATACGGTTATTAATGGATTGTGCAAGATGGGAAGGATTGAAGAAGCTTTGACGGTGCTAAATGATATGTTGACAGGAAAATTTTGTGCCCCTGATGTTGTGACTTTTACTACCGTTATAACTGGTTTGTTAAATGTTGGGAGAAGTCAAGAAGCTCTTGATTTATTGTATAAGGTGATGCTCGAAAAGGGTGTTACTCCTGGTGTTGTGACATATAATGCAGTGATTAATGGTTTGTTTAAACTTCGGTTAGCAGAGGAGGCAATGGGCGTTTTTAGTAGAATGTTAGCTACTAGTGTGGCTGCTGATAGTAAAACTTACACCATAATTATTGATGGTTTATGCGAGTTCGGTCTAATTGACAAGGCGAAAAAATTATGGGAGGATGTTATTTGGCCATCGAAAGCTTACGATGAATTTGTTTATGCTTCCATTCTCAAAGGGCTTTGCCGATCTGGTAAGCTAAATGAGGCTTGCCATTTCTTGTATGAACTGGCAGATTACGGGGAGCGTCCAAATATTATTTGCTACAATATAGTGATCGACGGTGCTTGCAAGTTAGGCATGAAAAGAGAAGCTTACCAGATTGTATCAGAAATGCAAAAAAATGGTGTTTCGCCGGACTCGGTAACTTGGCGGATTCTTGACAAATTGCATGGCTCTGCCAAGAGATAACAACTTGTTCCTCTTGAGGTCTTATAAAGATTTTTAGGCATTAACGATTTAACCATGTATGAATGAAGTACTATTTTTTTTTGGTCTTATAAAATCAAATGGAAATTTTTTTGTTTGAAATTCTGTAAATCAAATCAATTAAAATTTTGATTTGGTTGGTTCAATTTGGTTTTTTATTCTATTTTTTCAGTTATTTCAGTTTTAAAATCACAATTTTTAATTTTTTAAAATTAAGTTAAATCAAATATTTTTTGAATGTAAATTTTTGAAACCAAATTGAAAAGTCTGCTGACCCCTAAAAGCATTGATCTGCTGGGGACTGAAAAAATGCCGAAGGGAACAGAAAAGAAAAGCCGCAGCATTGGACCTTCATTAGAAGAAATATTTGTCAATTGATCAACAGGATACCCTTCTGTTTGAGGCAGGACGAGCGGAAGAATGAAGGAAAGAGATGAGTTTGCTTTTGGAATTTTATTCACTTCTCATGGACCAGCTATGCATACTTCAAATGATCAAAACTCAATCACTCTCCCCCATGAGCTAGCTTGAATTTTCTTGATTATAAACGAGTTAAATGATTCAATTTACTTGCATCCTTTACCAGAAAAGAATTTAAAGAAAGAAACCGTCAATTAAGTCAATATTGAATTGCTTTACTTAACATGGATCCTTACTAATAATCAACTAATTAATACAATCATCCAATTCTATTCAGAAATTTTTATAAATTATGATTATTTCCACTTATATGCACTTGCTGGATTTATTTATAAATTGATCTTCTATAATCAGCACATAAATGGCTTGGCTTGGTTTCTTCTGCTGAACTTTTAGCATAATGGGAAGGCAAGCTTTTCATGCTGAAAGCATTGAAGATAGAATGTTGCATAATACGAAAAACATGCATTTATTGCCAAGAAACTCTTCTTCTCTTTAATGACTGTCAAATGCTTCAATGAACTCTGGAACTAACCATGTTCAGGCCGAACATCAGTCTCAAATCCAAAAACAGTCTCTTCATTACCAAGAAATCTCATGAGTATCCGTCTCTTTGTCCGAATAAGTAACCTGGCAGTCAATAATTTTGTTAGATGCCGAATCAGGGTTTGTATGCATATGAAGCCATGAGGAGATGAATAAAAGCTTAACCATAAAATGCATGGACAATATACAATTTCATCATCTCAAAACCCAAAAACATTTTCTGAATAAACTGATCTCAAATTCCATGGATAGCTATGGACTGAATCCTTCTAAACAGATGCCTTTATCCTACATCAAAAGTATAACCACAACCTCAAATGGAACCTCAAAACTACATAAGTTTAAGGACTGATTTAGGAACATGAAAAGAAATTATTCAGTTCGGTTCTTTTAGGTGCGGTCAGGAGTGCTTACCACTTAATATTTTCTGTCACCATTGTTACCAAGAAGCTTTCTTTACACCATTCAACATACCCTGCGAAGCAAGTTCCCGGAAAACAATTCGAGACATTCGGAAAAAGTTATAAACAGCACGAGGACGACCTGTGAAGATACATCGGTTCCTCACCCGTGTACAGGAACTGTTTCTTGGCAACTTGGAGAGCTTATGTTGGAATTTCTCACGCATTTCAGCAGGCAGTGCAGGATCTCTAACAAGGGCTTTGAAAAGATTTCGTCTCAATTCAAATTTTTCAGCTAGCAACCTTCGCTGATTATCTTTGATGCAACGATTTTCTTCATATACTGACATATTTAATAGATTCCTCCTCTAGACAGTCTGCCAAACATCAATAACAGTCAGTTTTTGCCATCCAAAAGATTGGAATTACTTAGAAATAACAAGATAAAATCAGATTGAATGAAGTTTGAAAACAGATCACACAACAGATCTCGATCATTCAATTTAATTTCATTAACGTATAATTATTTATTAAGCAAATTAAATCTCAATCCAAACAAAGTAAGAGCATTATCCGAATATTTCATAAATAAAAACGAAAAATTGTTGTTTTTAAAGATATCAAAGAGAAAACAAAGAAATCAAAGGGTAAAATTGCGCTATCCCTCAGAATTACATGCTCAGCAAATAGAGATCAGTCCACTACTTTTATTCACAAGAATCATTCATCACAGGGAAGCAAAAGAAAATCTTCAAAACCCATAAAGCATAATGAATTTTTAATCTTGCTAATGAAAATTAGCATTACAACATTGAAATTTAGACAATTTAAAAAAACCCAGAAAGCATCAAAGCTGTAACGATCATTCAAGTTCCTATGAGACGCTAAAATTTGCAAGATTCTACAACGGACCATCTGCCAAATATAATTTCACCGAACTTTCATCTGTGCTGGAATGAGAATCAGTTTCAGTACAACAAAGAATTGAGACAGATTAATACCTCCAATTTGTAAGATAATTTGTGGATTTACGGATTTAACAAGCAGAAGATAAGTGCAAGACAGATTCGCAGGTTATGAGAAGCCGACTGCCAGTGAGGTTAGGGTTTAGTGCCGTTTATAATCAGGAATCACTTTCATCCTGGTCCTCAAAATTTACAAACTTTCACAATTTGGCACCTTATTTTTTTATTCTGTTCAGAGTTTACCGTCTTTTTATAATTATTTTTATTAATATCTGAATTTTAAAGTTTTACATCAAATTTATCATATTAATTACAATTAATTAATTATTGATATTAATGATAAAACAAAAAACAAATATGAATTATTCTAATAAAACTAATTGAAAATACGTAAATTATTCTTTGTTAGGTTTAATTAAAAGAAAAAGTGATAGAAAAAATAATAAATAAAAATATTTAAAAACAATATATTATAAAATAAAAAGAATATCATTGAAATATTGGAGTTGGTAAAGATATGTCTTGTTTGAATAACAATCTGGATATGCGATGATGGAGACCCGAGAACCGGAGAGTCGGGTCGGGACCTCGAAATGGCAAAGCTAATAGATGAGTGAGGAAGAAATTAACATAATTTTTCAACAACTTTCAAATGGATTTTTGTTTTTTTTTGTTTTTGTTTTTTGCTTACAAACAAATACACATTTGAGAATGACTGCACATTAATACAATACAAAGAAATACACAGTAAAAGAATCACATTCATATTGTGTATGGTTTGGGGTGTTGATCTTCGATCAATCTCTCTCTCTCCCTCTCTCTCTCCTTTTCTTATCCCACACGCTTCATAACGTTCCTCTATACCTGTAAGTTTTCCTCTGTATATGCCCGATAAGCTTCTCGGTCAATCTGCCTGTTCTTCAGCTTCTTGTGTTACTTGACTTCTATCCCGCCTGACTCTTGCTGCAGCTCCAGCTGCTACTGGTCTATGCACTGGTGCGCCTGTGATCGGCTTCTGTAAAGGCTTTAAAGCAGCCATGATTTCTGCAAATGTTGGCCTCAGCTTTGGATCTCTACAATTTACAAGGCTGAAAGTTAATTCCAGGTTTTTGCAGCAGCAAATACAATGCATCCGACGGCTATGCTATGAACCGATAACTGCAAACTAAACTATCGAGAGGAACAAACTAAACTTGCTTGGCAGATGCATGCGTTGAATTTGCACATGGCAAAGAAAATACTGAATCATTTTTCAACGCTGTCAATGTATGGATATGCTACGTACATGATGGGCAAGGCTTGATGTATAGTTAATTGTATCTTTGCATCATTTGGAAGTATCTTTGAACTACCACTGTACGATCGAAAAACCGAAAAAGAAATATATAAATACTTACGTCTGCCAGCACCTCCTAACAATTTCTGCAATTGCAGGATCCATATTGTCTGGAATGTCGAGACGCCGCTGTTGAAACCCGACAGCACCAACAACTTGCATTGGGTTCATTCCACCCCAAGGTTGCTGCATCGTGCAGAGCTCCCACAGAATAACCCCATAACTATAAACATCACACCTGTAAATTATTAATTCACATGTTATTTTATTGCTACGAAAATTCATGCTTGCCCAAAAAACGAAATACAGGCATCAAATATGAAAGAAAGGTACACACTTTTCATCTGAAGGTTCATTTCTTAGCACTTCTGGAGCCATCCACTCAGCCTGAAGGTAAATGCAACAGGAACTTGGTTACCCAATACAAAACTACAAACCCACAGAAGAATGTAGAAACCCGGAGAGATAACCCTAAGCATCCATCTTCAACGTTCATCTCCCAGCAAATCTGTACAATACAAGGACATATAGAGGCAGAGCTTACCGTTCCTGCAGTTGACCTTGACGATAGAAATGTGCTGTGCTTCATTCGTGACAACCCAAAATCACATACCTATGTTACAGGTAAGAAGTTTCAAAACATGCCAGATCATACATAAGAGGTAACTAAAGTATGGAAAGGTATGGCAATATGTGTGGGGTGTAAGGGTACCTTCAACACCCAATTTTTATCGACAAGCAGATTTGGAGATTTCAAATCACGGTGAACTATCATCGGAGTACAGTTGTGCAAATAATTCATACCCCTAGCCTGTAAATTTATTGCAAAAAGAAAAAGTTCAATCAACTGACAAGATAGAGAGGACATTCATGTTAACTGATGGTGAAATACAAGGCGAGAGAATAGAATCATACAGCATCAAAGGCCATCCTCAAACGTCTGCGCTCATCTAGTTGATTGTTAGGCCTGTGAAGTAATCTATACAAACTACCTCTGCAAGACAAGCATCATGCTTAAGCAATCATGTTAGCTTGAAGATTGCGTCAGAAAAAAAAATAAAACTCTAGCCGGAAAGCCAAACACTTCAATCTGTAGTTTAACATGGATATAGAAACTCACAACGGTGAAGGACCACTTTGGATTGTTATTGTGTGTTTAAAAATCAGGGTGTTCTTTATTTTTTTTAAAAAAAATGTTTCTCCAAAACCTGCATTTTACACAAACATAAACTCACATGTTTTCGTTTTCAAACATAGTTTCACAAATTAACAAAAATTTTGAATAAGTGGCCTCATCCCTCCCAATCCCAACACTCCCCTAGATGAAAAACTTGCAAAGGTGTAATGGCATACAAGCAATTTCACACAGTGAACCAAAAGGCCAATCTGCCTCCATCAATATCATTTTCATAGCTCATCTTAACCTTCTGTTGAAGATGTCGACTTCATTTCAGTATTTAGCTTCTAGGATGCACTCCATTAGAAATCATATTACCATGGAGATGTAAATAATTTGCCATAGAAAGATCATATGAAGTGACAGCCAAACAACACTTTGCATTAGTTACATTGACAGGAAAAGTTTTGCAGTCATTCAAATTTTTGCTCACTCTGCCTCGATGCACAATGAATCAGATAGTTCCCTTCCACAGTGACTTCACATGAAAATTATTGTTCTGGACAGCAACGAAAACATTGAACTCATACAATGTGGCAACGTACCTAGGAAGAAATTCTGTTATAATGGAAAGATTTGGGGCTCGAGTTACTGCTCCCATGAATAGAACCACATTTGGATGTCGAAGTCGTTTCATGATTCGAACCTTGTAATTCAAGTCACAAGCAGGTGAGTTCAATTAAAAATCTCCCATATTTCACATATATCAAAAAAAATGTACTGATTTCATCCAATATGTTAAAGGCCTAGCAGAAAATTTTAATTATCATTATCACTATAAAAGTGCAATAAAGTGATTGGAGAAGGATTAGAAAGGACGCATACCTCACTTCTGAATTCTTCAAGCGATTCCACTGAAATACCTTGGTCTAGGAATCTCTTCACAGCAACTTCCTACCATTCATAAAATGGTAAGAAGTTTAATATAAATACATGTCTCTGGATACTGTGAATCATACATATAGTTGGAAATAAGCAGATGTTGTATTTCGTTATTGATTTGGTTCAAGGTAAGAACACCCCATGTTTCCATGCCAGAAAGAACCAACATTTCCTGCTGTCACGTTACTTAAGATACCATGCGTATTTCATACCATGTCAATTAAGTAGAATTGAAAATGCAGTTTTTACCAAAAAGTTTCCACGTTATTTTATTCACTCTATCAATAAAGGTGATGGATTTAAGTTGTATCATCTCCTTCAAAAGAAAGCTCCATTTAAATATGATCTCAAAATAAATATACAGCGATCATCATGTTTGTTGTCTAACATATCCTATTATTGGTCTAGTATGTAATGCCGGTTGATATTCTAGAATGCATGCACGCAAAAACGATGAGATAATTAATTGACATGAGAATACCCACAGTTCCATGCCAGTCTCCACGATATACTTCTCCATATGATCCTGCAATTTAGTGGACAGAGAAAACCTATGAAATGAAATACCCGCACAAAAGAGTAATCATGGGTCCCATCAGAAGAGCATGCAAAGATAAATACCAAGTCCAATGCGTTCACCCAAGGTGATTTCCTCCCATGGAATCTCACACTCAGCTACATCGTCTAGGGCCACATCAGATTTTGAGCTACCATTACTGGCTGATCTATCAGATATTCTCTCGCCTTCTGAAGTTTCTCCTAAAGCATCATTTTCCTGGCCACCACTGCCATGGTCCCCACTACCCCTTGGCTCATAGCCAGCACTGTCGGCATCTCCATCACTCCTTGAACATTGTTCATACTGCTTACTGACAGCTGCAGTGGTTGCAACTACAGCTGCAGCAGTGGCAGTGGCGGCAGCTGCCACAGGCAGTTCAAGGTTTGAGTCAGTGCTTGACTTCGTAGCAGCAACAACCATAGAAGATGCAACAACAGCTGCAGCAGCAGCAGCAGCCGCTGCAGCAACAGGAACATTTTTTGCATAACTCACAGGAGGTACTTCAGACTGCAATAGCACAGGTGCAGCAACCTCCCTTGTACCAAAAGGATGGCTAATCCCCAACCCTTCCACAGGTTTAAGATGCTGAGGGTGACTAAAAGTAACATTTACTTCAGACTTCACTCTATTGTGAGGAAGAGGTGGCAAAAGTTGAGCAGGACCTAGATCATCTTCATCCTTAGAATGCTCAATTTCACTCCTATGTTTGTGATCATCTTTGTCTTCTATGTCAGACTTGGCCTCACCAGTTGAGACAGGCAGTTGATCTGGATAAATTTCAGTAAACAAGCTAGGGGGAGCCACAACACCACTTTCTAGCAAAACATCATGAAGCTTCTGAGCTAACTGTGGGTTTTCTTTGGCAGCATCAATCATGTATTGTGAAACATCTTTCACTTTCATTCTACGAACGGCAGGAGAGCTAACACCCTCAGTCCATGAAGGAGATCTTGCATGTGAAATGGGATAATTTGGTCTTCCAGGACCCTCCCGCACGAACACCTTCTCTGCACTTGAAGGCTTTCTAAATCCATCCAAGGACATCTTTGATTCTTTCTCACCAGTATTTGTCCTGGGAATATCCGTACAGTCACTAAAATTACACCTGTTATCAGCTTGGCTTCCTGCAGCAGAACTGTTCATGCGGGATTTCTTCTCCAATGTCCCACCATCTGAATGTTCTTCAAATGAACTCTCTACTCCACTACTAGAAGATGCTACATGAGACAAGTCAATATCCCGGGACAAGGGACTGGCAGGAAAGATTGATTCGTCATACTCAATATGTGATCCAGCTACATCAGAAGGAATAAGTGTGCCAGGATCAGCCATTAGATCAACGATGTATTCCCTGGAACCATTCCATTTTTAACCTCATGTAAGTGTTTCACCACATCAGTGTTCTCAAACAAAAAAAAAATCAAATATTTAGCTGCAAATTCTCTCCCTGACATCATAAAGATTTTTTTATTTTTGTTGAACCAATATCATAAAGATTGATGCATGACATTTAAATACACTCAAAGACCTAACAACAATCCTTAATACATAAGAACATGCACAAGTCCAACCTGCTGAAGTTTAATTATAAGGAATCCCATATAATTAATGAGCAAGGATTAGTTTTGAGAACCGTGATTGAACATTTTTCATCTACATTTGAAATCAAAATCAGAGAAAAATTGTCAAAGTAAAGCAGCTCACATTTGCATGATAAATCATGTCCTGATGCAGATCAAACAGTGAATTGAATCCAATAATATCCGTCTGACTTAGAAGACAAACACATAAGAAAAGGGAATATAGATGTTGCCATGAAAAGAAAAACAAATTACCCAAAACTTACAACTCCAATTACCTTCCATCATCAATCTTCACAAAATTCATGGCCACATCATCAGAACCAGTGTACTGGTGACCTTTTACCAGCCGGCACGGGATGCCCACGCTATCAGCCAAAACCTGTAAACCATATAAAGCACAAGTACATGAGAGAAGCAATTTATGACAAGCAAAGGCTTCAAAAAGCAATGTCAATATCATAAATCCAAGAGTTAGTTTTAATGTAGCGAGGCAACTGTAAGCCTCAGATGATCAGGAAGATAGTTGATCTAACATTTTTAACCCATCGAAAAGAGTCCACCTGTAAAACAATTTAAAATAGAAAATAACACTAAAATGTCATGATAGAAAGCTGCTACTTCATCGATAATACAGTGCCAACCACATTGTTGTAATTACACAACCCTTCCGAGTGTGTTCTCTCGCTTTATCTGATCCAAAGCCTCCGTGCTTATGGTTTCACAGTAGGTTAAATAAAAGCATCTTGTACTCGTGTAACACTTCATAAAATGAAAGCACCATATTAAATTCACACATGCAATGGTGTGGCCAGTTGTCTGTCACAGCCATTACACTCTAAAAGGCAGATTTATTTTTGCCTTCTAATGGAAACACCAACAGTCTTACATCTGCAATTCACCATCCAATCGCCTTGAGAACTTTGGAAGTTGTTTTTCTCTATTTCTTTATTCCCTAGGAAAAGGAAATAAAATAGTAGCGATTCAAATACAAAATCCATGAAAATTCCATTCCAAGTATTCTTTTCTTCTTTCTGTGTTCTTCTCTCTTTTTTTCACATCATTCTTTTATCCTTGTTTTTCCTTTTCAACAGGGACCTTAGACTACACAAAATAATTTGGCTTGTGGTCAAACCCAATCTATTCTACTTAAACGTCACCTAATATCTCATATCATTTTCAAACGGAATTATATTCATCAATGACTCCTAACCACATCCATGAATCTTAGAATTCATCCATAAACCTAATTTATGAGATATTAGGCTAGCTTTTGTTAAAGTATTTTAAGCTGAAAGCATTTCCAAATCCCAAATGTAAAATCATTCCATGCACACATAGTACAAGATGACCAAAATCAAAGTTGAAAATTTGGTTGTAAAAGAGTCATCTGTTGCAAAAATCTCATTGAAGCATTCCAGACTAGATTTCACAAGCATAAAAGGAAGATGAGACAAGTACCTTGAACATTAATGCACGATGCCGAGCCAATCCTATTGTAAGGGAACCAAGTGGCAAGACCATGCTACCAAGTGTTGCTTTTAAACTATAACTTAAACTCCGCCATGCTCTCAACATGTTGTCGGGATCCACAACTGAACCACCCATGTAATCAGAAACTAAGACAGCAAGTTTTCTCACAGATTCTCTGTCTACAGAAATTAGAGATTCCGGTTGTGACTTTATAACTATCTGTAGTGCCTTTTGTTCGAGTTTCAACAAGTTAGCATCAGCAGCCCTATTAACAAGCACTGCTTCCCAGCTGAAGTTGTCTGAGACCGGTGTTCCTTGCAAATCAACTAGAGAAGGCATTCTTTCAGATGTTGATCCGATCAAAATTCCATACACATCATAAAAACCATCCAAGACCTTGTCATCATAGCTAAGAGCATTGTAATTCTGTAAGCATGGATAAATCTACAATATGAGATTGGTTAGAAAAGAATAAACATGATAAATTATGTTTGGTTAAAAAGTAAAAATAGAACTTTTCTCGTGTACATCATATACATGTCTCATCCATCTCCAAAACAATAGTCATTAAGTAGCAAAATTGAGAAATAAACCAATCAACTCACCTAAAGCATAAATACAAATTCAGAGTTCACTTTACTAAAACTTAATGCTGAAAACCACCTCTTAACCAAAAACCTGTACTGTTTGTTATCATTGTAAAGTTCAAAGAAGATGTCAAAGTACAGAGTGACAGAAAAGGCAACATTAACTTCTTGCCAGGTCATTTTTATTGATCATACAATATCCCAACAACAGAAAGTTGATAATAAGCCCAAAACTCCCCATCATACATGTACTCTATGTTTCTTCAGCCAAACTCCCCAATTTCCATGACAATATGTCCCGTTAAATATTTTATTGACTATGTGGATTTAAGATGCAGAGTTGTTATTTATTATACAATATGTATTTTAACTTTTAACCACTAACTGAATAAGGAAAATTTGAATATAATACGACTGCTCTGATAAAACTTGAGATTAGATTTGAATGATTGATTTAAAGGGCAAAAAATGTCTAATGATAGATAAAGAAAGGCGAACTTAGATCGTCAAGAACTAAAAACTCTCTTCTTAGTGTTCTATATAGCAAAATAACTAGTAGAACAATAAAACTAACATGTTGCAATCAAGTACATTGTCCTCCAACCATATCACATGTATACGGAAGTTGACTTCATGATTAGCTGCTAACCAAACATTTTCAGCACAAATCTACGAAAAACATCCAGAATATGGAAAAGAAAACTAGTTTGAATAGATTGGTTGATGAAAATGAAGAGAAAAAACTAAACACTTACCCAGTATCGGTACGCAACAACTTCAGCTGGAGTCTTTTCAGGAGCGCACGAGCCGAGACTTATTTGTTTAACAGCTTCGATTTGAACAGCTTCAGGATCTTCCCTAGCACTCAACTCTAAAGCCAACTGAATCTGATATTCCTCCTCGATGTCAGGATCCCTTGATGTAGTAGAACCTGAATCACGCCTCGCTGCATCTGAAACAACATCCATACCGCCGCCACTACTACTAACTGAATCAGACGGTTCTGCTTTTTCTCCTCTGCTGATCACATTTGAAGATGATGGTGGACTGGGACTTTTTCTATTAGCAACAGAATTTAACCAATTGGAAATCACTGGAAAGGGTTTATTTTTATGCTCTTGGAACCTGCTAGAGGGTAAAATCCTATCAGGAGAAGATGCATTACAGCTAGACTTGTTACCTCTAGATGAACCAGACCCTTCTGAATCTTGTGATTGATTTGACATGATATGAAGCTTCTTGAGAAGATTCTTCATCTTATTCTCAATGAATTGCTTGAGTATTCAATGCTAAAGAAATAAAAATCTGGCCATAAACCTCTCCATTGTCTTGGACCAAGCATGAAATCTCGATGAATAAAATATAACACCAACTTAAAAAGAAAAAAATGAAATCCAACCCTTTACTTTTAACCATACAAATAATCCCAAATCAACATTAATTCAACCCATCAAATCCCATACCAATAACAATCACTTGAAGCAATACCCAGTACAGCTTTTTCAATATAAAGAATACCCAGATGCTTGAATTGAAAGACAAACACCTTTCTTTCTTTCAAAGAACTAAAAAGGGGGGAGAACACAAAAAGAAACTAAAAAATTCTATCAAACACACACAATACAACATGCATGCACTTCACAAGCTCTCTCTCTCTCTATACATATACACACACCACTAGCAAAAATATAATATGATCTCAGGTCAATTACCTTAAACAAGAAGAATGGTAATAAAAGAAGCAATACCCAGAAAGTGAAACGATCAGATCTTTCTTAAGACAAAGGGAGGAAAGAAGATCGATAAGAACACTCAAAGAAAAGAGGAAAAAGAAGCGGAGATAGAGAGAGAGAGAGAGAGAGGGGTTCTAAAAATGGGTTTTAGTCATTGAAAAACAGGTAAAGAGAGATGATGGAAAAGATTTAGCAGCTGAGAAAACAGCAAAGAGCAACAACAAGTGGAAGAGTCAGTAGGACCTCAAAAACCCCACCAAAAATAATATTAAAAAAAAACGTAAAAAACAAAGAAAATTGACCCACTTGGAGTTTTTGAGGCACATAACAATTTTTCATTCACTGTCCCATGAAAAAAGCTTTCTTTCTTCCCTCTCTCTTCTCTTTAGTTGGGTTACATCTAACTACATTTAAACTCCCCCTTCTCTCCTCTCTCTACCTCAACTTGCCTCCTTTCTCTCTCTAAAACATAAAGCATATATTATGATTACTCAATCTGAATACTAAGTACTGACTAATAAATTACTGATCCGATTCAGTGTTCTTGAACTCAATGCTTCAAGCAAATAATACGACATTTTATTCTTTAAGGATGAATAAATATTATCCAAATTTTGAAAATTAATTTATTATTATATATTTTACAATAAAAAAATATAGTGTTTCAAATAATAAAATAGAGTTGATGAATTGGGGAAGTGTGTTGGGGTGAATGGAATATTGAATGTGAAAGTCAGAGAGAGAGAGAGAGGAATGGGGTGTTTTTATTTATTTATTTTCTTTATTAAAAGTAATTTTGTTTTTTTTCTTTTTCTTTTTCTTTTTTAATTTCTTGTCGTTTTGTGTTAAATTAAAATTTTGCCCTTTTTTCTAGCAAATGGACAACATTTTTCGTTCCAACTGTTTCAAAAGTAAAAAAAAGGTGTCAAACTGACTTGCAAGTTGTTTTATCAGAAAGCATTACATTAAATTACATTTTAACCCTTCAATTTTGGCCTTTTTCTTACATGTTTCTGTTTTGTTGGAGTAATTTCCCATCCCCCCCCCCCCCCTAAATATATACTTTTCCAATTAGTATTAAATGTTATTTTTCAAAAATAAAATTTCTTTTAATTTTAAATATCGTTTTATCAAATTAATTTTTTATTCATTACTACTCTCCCCATTTTTCCCCTTTTTAATGTTAGAAAAAAAAAATTTTAAATAATTAAATTGTTTATAGAAATAACTGAAAATGACGGATTTCACTTTATAATTTACAATGATATTAAATGATTTTTAAATTTTTTGTAAAAATAATACTTTGTTATAAAATTATAGTAAATTTGAAGTAAATTTTTTTATAAATTAAAATAAATTTATGTTAAACCTTAAAAGTGCTGATTTTATATATTATTTATTTTTTATAAATTTAAAAAAATCTTTTATTTATATAACCTATTAAAAGTTTTTATTTTATTTTTTTTATGCATAAAAAATAATGGAATCCACTTTTCACTCTTCTTTATTAAGAACAATGTGTAGCGTGCCATTATATTGGACTGCTGAATTTTGACATTATCCACTGAATTTTTTAATATTTATTTTAATATTTGTTGATTTTATATTAAACTATAAAAATAATAATAATCATTATAATATGAATTATAATTTTATAATTAAAAATAAGCTATATAAAGAATGAAGGGTGGGATGGGTTTTGCCAAAAGCAACCATGTTTGAATTTTTGGCATAAAGTGAAGACTTTGACTTTCTATGTTAATTGGGAAACGTTTTAATACCAAAAAGGAAGAGTTTTCTATTTATTGCGTTTGGCTACCAAGAAAATTTTAATGAGCACAGGAAAATAAAAGAAAAACAAATTCCCATCTAATCAAATTGTATTTGTCACGTGCAAAAACCCCTTCGTTTATGCAGTTATTTCCTATCAAATCACCATACTTTTACTTTTTTAAATTATGTTCCATCCGACTTAATTAATAGTGTTATATTATTGATTATATAATTTAAATAGTTAAATAAATACCATTTAATTTATTTATTAATATTAATGTAATAAAATATATTTAAATTAATATATTGTTAAATATACATCGATTTTTATATATTCATTATAATATTTTTATTGTAACTATATTACCATCATTTTAATAATAATTAATTAATCAATACAAAATTAAATTATATGACATTAAATTTAAAATATTAATTGAAATATATGATTCGAAATTAAATAAAACTGAAGATTTGGAGTTTATTAGAGGTATTATATTTTTATCCATATTTGGTAGAAACAATAAAACTGAAGATTTCTGTTATTCAATTCAATATACGGATAATATTTCATTTATATAATTTAATTCAAAATTTTTATTTAAAATCATACATTTTTTCCTAAAATTCAACATCCACATGATATAGTTTGATATTTAATATTTTAATATATTCTCGATCAATGTTTTTTATCAAATAAATTAATATTAATTAAATTAATCCGATTAATTTTTTATGATATGTTTATTTTATAAGTAATTTAATATCTAGCAAATCTTTTTGAACTTATAATAAATTACTAAAAATATATAGTCATTGTATTTTTAATGAAATTGACAATATATATTTTTTATAAAATTCATTGAATATATTTATGATATCTATCAAATATCATTTGATGTTAAATAAATTATGAAATAATGTTTTAACTATGATTTTATTTAAAGAACTGTAAAATTATTATTGATTTGATTAATTAATCTTTTATTTAATGTAAAAATATAAAATATATTTATATATTTTTTATGTTATTAAAAGTTTTATGAAAGTATGGCAACATAACACCATTTATAGTGATTCGGTATAACTTTTTACCTACGTTCACTTCTCCTAAGTCTCAACTTAGTGTTTCACTAAAACCAATCAACAAATACAACAACTGAATTCCTCAATACAAATCTAATCCCTAGTATTTTCAAGGCTCATATTCAAACTTTTACAATCAATATCAATACTTACAATAATCAACTCTCAATTACAAAATTAATGTCATAACAATAATCAGACACCAACCCAATATTACAATAACAAATACTTAGATTGTGAAAGATAAAGTACAATGAGAGTTTGAATCACAAATATACCCAAGATTATGTTTGCATTCAAAAAACTTACTTGAACAGGCTAACTAAATAATGTAGAAGCTCACAAAGGAAGAATAGAGACGTTAAAAATGTAATAATGTGATTTATCTTGCAAATAGATCTGTTAGAAAGCTTTTAAAAATTTTATAGGAATACATGTACGGTCATACTACAATTCATACGCCTGTACCGCTACTTAAAACATAATTCAAATTTTGACCGAATGGTTGGTACGCCCGTACCACATACTTGGTACGCATATACCGAGCTCTCGACAAGTTTTACAAACAAAACACAAAATTAGTATGCCTGTACCATTACTTCAGCAACATTTCAAACATTACGCAAAATGTGATATGATCGTACCAGAACCAGTACACCCATATTGCATACCAAAGTACGCCCATATTGCATACCAAAGTTACAGATAGGCTTGGTACGGTCAACCGTATGTTCGTACCACATAGAATACAGCACTGTATACCTGTACGAAAATCCATACACCCGTACCACATACAAAATCAACATTTTTAACTTAAATTGATTTAATAAAACACAAACATCAAAATCATAGATTTAACAGTTATGTTTATCAATAATTTATAATTTAATGATATGAATATTCTCTAGAGATCTTAAGAATCTAACTTTAAATTTTTATTATTACATGTGTAGAATCATATTAGATGTAATCATTATCAATTTTGAAGCAAGTTAAAATAATTTGAATTATTATAAAATTAACTTAATTACTGTAATTATGATAAAATCTTTAAATTTTTTTATTTTGTTTTTATTTCTTTTGCATGTTAGTTTTGTAAATTAGTATACGCAACACTAATAATATTATATTCATTTTTTGTAAAAAATATCCAAAAGTAAAAGTATAAAAATTGTGGATCAATAAGATAAATAAAATAAAAATAATTAAGATAATAATGCAAGAATCATTAAAATATAATAAAATTGTGAATAATAAATACATCTTAAGATTCAAATACAGTTAAGAGATTGTTGTAAAAATATGAACAATTAAAGAATATATTATATCATGAATTTTTATTATATCAAATAGTTGACATACAATATTATATAAATAAACATAATAGATAATTTATATAAAATTACGATTCATAATGATAGATAATATGTAATATCATCAATAATCATTATTGATAATAATAAAATAAGTTATGAATATTGAAAAAATATTTGATGAAAAAAAATATATAATTTTTAGTTTTTACAGATTAGTGTTAGAGATTTACGTTTATTTCTTATACTTATATTATATTTAATATTTAAACAACTTGCTACTAATAATTAATATTTAATAATTAAACATCAATAAAATAACTATTAACGCTACTATTACACTCATTAATTTTAATAAACCGAATCTTGAAATGATATTATTTTTTTCAAATTTTAGAATAAATGAATAATCGTGTATTGTTTAACTTTTAAACAGATATAAAATAATTAATCACTTATTTCATATATGATAATCCAAATATTAATTATTTCAACTTGGAGTTATCATTTGACAATCCAATTTTAGAATTAATTAAAATTTAAGATAAAAATACAAGTAATATAATGATATAAAATGTTAAATATATGATTGAAGCATTATTTTCGTCAAATTATTATAATTATTTCAATTTTTCTTATTTTTTATGAAATGATTTTCAAGACTGTGATTTGTAAATTTGAAGAAACTTAATTAATTTAGAGGCTTAATATTGTTAAATATAAATTCATATTTATATTTTATTTGACCAGCTTGTCTTTTCACATTTTAAGTTTAAATATTTAATTACATAAATATATTATTCACAAGTGAACACATTTAAATAAAATCGATTTAATTTGAAGGAATCAGAAATAAAAAAAAATTTATATTATTCTAAATGTTTCATTAAATATTTTCAAAAAATAAGCAAATATGTTATGGAGTTGAATTTCTTTATTTTGAGAAAATGTCAAAACCTGTGAAATTTATTGAAAATGTAAAATATTATAATATTAATTTTTGAATAATAATTTAAATTAAATAAAAAAAAAGGGAAAAACATAAGAAGAATGGGAAATGGAGATCCTCTTCTTATCCAAAAATTGAAATGGTTGACCGAGTAAGAAAAGTAAGAGATGAGGGATGAGGATAGCAACTTTTTTGTATTTTTATTTAAAGAATTGTTATTACAATGTTTTTGTCTTGTCTTATTATGTATGATTCCCTGACCAGCAGGTAAGATGAGACCACTCTAATTTATTTATTTTTTTAATTTTTAAATTTCTGTTGTATAATTAATTCTCCTTGTTGAACTTTTAATATCCATGTGATCAAGCATGTTTTTTTCTTAAAATCTCAAATCATTTGGGCCCCATGATATTACAAAATTTCTCCATCGTTAAATTAATTAAATGTTGTTATGATTATGCATATTGACTATTTTATAAAATTATGATATATATTTTAATATTAATTAATTTTTATAAAGTTAATAGTATTTGAAAATGTTGTGGATTTGATTAATTCTAAAGTAATTTATGCTAAAAAGGTTTTGGTAGTGTGTAAATCAATTTGTTTATGCTTCAGGCAAATGTTCAAATTATAATCAATATTATACTGTTGATGTTGTATAAGTTGAATATACTCTAATTTTTATATTTTATAATAATCATATTTTTAATTTATATTTTTTCTTATTATAATATTCTTTTTAAGTATATTTTTTATGTTTTTAACTTCAAGCAAACCTATTTTTATGTAGATTTTAAGTATTTCTTTTACTTTTTACTTTGCATTCATCTTTTAATTTAATTCATGCATTTAGATCATTTAGCTATAGAATTATGCATTTTATAGTGTGTTTTAGTAGGTTCATACATCTTGATCCTAAATATTGTCATTTCCTCTTATAATTATTACATATAAGCTATTTGGTTCATGTTTTATAAGTTTAAGATAATGGTTTATGCATGAATTTTATATTTTCACATGGTATGAATCATGTTAAAGCTAACATGATTTGAGTTTATCTTAAAATGATGATGATTTTCATGTATATGCATAACACGAGTTATGTCAAGGATAACACGATTTATGTTGGCTTGAATTTTTATTGTATTTCATCATATAAATTTAACATGACGCATGTTGAATCCAACATGTTTCATGTTGGATCTTTTTATCATGTTATGAAGCAAGAATATTACTTTTTACTAGTTTTAATTAATAAATATTTTTGTATTTCTTTTCATAACTCATTTACTTCTAAACTTATTTGACTTAATTATGTTTCAATACCTTCTTAGTTAGTTAATAAGAATAGAGATGTGAATTGAGTTAAAAGCACAAAGCTAGTGCGTTCCGATAAGATATTCTTCACATGTGATAGATTTGATTTATGTAATATTTTATTATTATAAATGAAAAATATAGATGGAAGCTTATTTGAAAATCCATATCATACCCTTTTCTTTTTATCGTTGCTAATAATTCCACTTCCTCAAATATTAGATTATGGTTTAGTCACTAATGATAGTTTTTTGCTTGCTAGTCTTATAGTTTTATGATTTTTGATATATCTCAAATTGAAATATTCAACTAGTAATTTTTCATTATCTATTAAATTGATTTGATTGATAGAATAAATCGTTAAATTAAACATAAACTTTAATTATTTTAAGAAAATAAAAAACTCTTAATAGCTCTATTTTTAATTTAAAAGAATTAACAACCCACCTTTATAATTAATAAATTAATAAATTAATAAATTATAATTTTCTGTTGTTTTTAATTGTTAAACCTATTTTGAGAAGGTGATAATAAGATTATCAAAAGAAAGAAAGGAAATTATGGGAGAGAGAGGAAGTCCTGATTAAATTATTAATAATATATTATTTATATTTTTTTTAAGTATTAATTTTAATAAAATAAAACTGATTAAATTGCATGTTTTATTTTATTAATAAACAAATTTAATTTAAATTTATAAACAGGTTGTTTAAGAATGATTAATAGTTTTTATAATAATATTATTATATTCATGTATTTTAAATATATATATATATATATATATATATATATAATTGTGACGCGCACGCCAATACTTGCGGACCAATGAAGAGGTGGCTGAGCTGGCGGTCCGAAGTTGGTGAATCCTATAAAAAAAAAATAAAACAATTACCTAAACTAATATTTTTATTTTTATTTTTATTTATAAAAATAATTTTATGGCACTAATAAATTCAAGTAAATTGTTAATTTTAGGAATGTATGCATGACATGACGTCCTAACTTTGCATTCTACACCCTCCCTCTTCTTATCTTCCACCGAATGCAAATCCATATCTATTTTTTTTATTTTTTAATTAAATATTACATCTTTAATATCCAACCTAATGGTTTTTTAACATTATAATAACGCAATTTTCATATTAATTTATGATGAGTTCATAATAAAATAAAATATTTTATTTTTTTAAAAAACATAAAATATATTAATATTTGATAATCATCCTCTAACATATCAGATGATAAATAATTTATTTATATATTTATTATTGATAACGATATTAATCATTATCTCTTTTTTATCATAAAATTTAATTAATATATAATGAAAAATAACATCATTCTCATTGATATTTCATAATATAAAATCAAAAAGATACATAGAATCATTAATATTAATATTAATGTAATGTTAATAGCTTATTTATTCAATAAATATTTTTTAAAAAATTAAATATTTATTCATATCTATAAAATAAAAAAAAAAGATAATTAAGAAATTTAGGAAGAATACAATACTAATTGTTAATTTGAAAAATGAAAGCGTAGGGGAGGAAAGTGGAGATTAGAAATGGGCCTCCATATTAAGTGGGCAGGTATATATGAATATGCTCAACCTCTTCTTGAGAATTTGCTGTCACTTGATCTAGCACTCATCCAACTGTAAGTGTGATCAGTCTTTTGCAACTACCAACTATATAAAGGCCAAGTCCATCTCCATTCAATTCTTGTTACTTTCCCTTTCATTTAGCACTCAACTTGCTAATCAAAGGACATGGCAGCGCTTTCCGAGACCTACGCATGTGTACCCACTACAGAGCGCGGTAGAGGAATTCTCATATCCGGCAGTCCAAAATCCAATTCAATTCTTTACACAAACAACCGATCAGTTGTAATCCTAAATCTTGACAACCCACTTGACGTTTCTGTCTATGGAGATCATGGTTACCAAGCCACCGTCGCTCGTTACTCTCCTAACGGTGAATGGATCGCTTCTGCTGACGTTTCTGGCACTGTCAGGATCTGGGGTGCTTTTAATGATCATGTTTTGAAGAAAGAGTTCAAGGTTTTATCGGGTCGGATCGATGATCTTCAGTGGTCTCCTGATGGCTTACGCATCGTTGCTTGTGGTGATGGCAAAGGAAAATCTTTGGTTCGCGCTTTTATGTTAGTACTAACTGTTTGTTTTTTTTTATTAATGGATTTTTCTTTTTTTAGTTAATTTATTTATTGATTTGGAAAAAAACACCAGGTGGGATTCAGGTAGTAATGTAGGAGAATTTGATGGGCACTCGAGGCGAGTGTTGAGCTGTGGATTTAAACCAACAAGGCCTTTTCGTATTGTGACATGTGGTGAGGATTTCTTGGTCAATTTCTATGAAGGCCCTCCTTTTAAATTCAAGCTATCTCGCAGGTTTGTCATCTTAAAGTTTCCAGGATCTGTTCATTTTCATTTGGAAGAATTGGCTGTTGAATGCTATTTACTAGACGAAGAATGTGTATTGTGAATTTAATCTTAAGAATCAACCTTCAACCCACTTGTTGACATAATCAAAATATCCCGTTTTGTTTTCAAGGACATGCCAAACCGGAAAGAGTGGATATATTTTCATTCACTTCAAGTTACGATTCTCTGATTTGCAGGGACCATTCAAATTTCGTCAATTGCGTTAGATTCTCTCCAGATGGCAGCAAATTTATCAGTGTAAGTTCTGATAAGAAGGGCATGCTTTTTGATGGGAAGACTGGAGATAAGATTGGAGAGTTGTCTTCTGGAGATGGTCACAAGGGAAGCATTTATGCTGTTAGCTGGAGTCCAGACAGTAAGCAGGTATCTACGAGTGAATGTTGTAGTAGTTAGTATTATTTTCTAGGTTCTAATTTCTTCCTTAGGGATGACAATGGGTAGGTTTGTGTCAATTAATGCAATATTCAGATTTAAACCTTAATATGATACATGTTACTCGTACCCTGCCCAATACCTGCTCAGTTTATAATTTGCAAACATATCTCCAAACCCAATGGGCGGTATCGTTCCTTGTTCTCTAAGTGCCAAGATTTGTATCATTAGAGATATAAACAGATTAATTTGTTCTGATTGTTTCTTAATAGTTTGTGTAGAAACGTACCAAGTGATGTGAACTTTTGCATTGCCATGTTATCAGTTTGAAAGCAATCAGAAATGTTATTTTTACAATATTTTGCATGAAGAGCTATCTGCAAATTTTATTTCTGTATTCTTTTGCTGCAAGAGTCATCTTTTTTTTGTTTCTCACATGCTTCAACTCACCTGTTTGTGTTAGACTCTGTTTATTTACTTTCTGTTGTGGCAATTAGTTATGGTCATGCAAAAATGCAAAGTGGAGAACGAGGTTCCATATGTCCACTTTGGAAGTAATGTTTAGATGTGTTGAGCTGCTGTTGTGGCAATTATGCTATGCTTTTGACAGGGATACATTATTCTATAGGTGCTGACAGTTTCTGCTGACAAGTCGGCTAAAGTTTGGGAGATATGTGATGATGGTAATGGAAAATTGAAGAAGACATTGACATGTTCTGGATCAGGTGGGCTGGATGACATGTTAGTTGGTTGCCTCTGGCAGAATGATCATCTTGTCACTGTTTCTCTAGGCGGCACAATCAGTATCTTCTCAGCAAATGATCTTGACAAAATCCCTCGGCAGATCTCCGGACATATGAAGAATGTTACATCATTAGCAGTGCTTAAAAGTGTTCCAAAAACTATACTGTCAAGCAGTTATGATGGTTTGATAGTTAAATGGATTCAAGGCACTGGATACAGCTGTAAAATACAGAGGAAAGAGAGTACTCAAATTAAATGTTTAGCTGCTGTTGATGGAGAAATTGTCACATCTGGATTTGATAATAAGGTGACCATCATGCTTATTTTTTTAATTGCATGCTAAAATATCCATGTTTACTCAGCATTGGATTTCACATTCTAATGAAACTCAGCATTGGATTGCACATTCTAATGAATCATTCAGTTAACTTTCTTTTTTATTAATTTCTGATTAATTCTTTAAACTAGAGTGCTCAATTTGAAGCTATAGATGGAGGTCAAAGGACTTGTTGTTCTCCTAACTAACATTTTGGTATTCTTGATGTAGTGCGACTAATGATATTAGCTTATCAGACATGATTTGATACCAGTCATATTTATTTCTTTCCATTACTTGTTTATGACTTTAGTATGATAAAATTTAAATGAAGCCCTTAAAAGCAAGGAAGATGGGATTGAGTTTTAAGTTCCTCTCACTATAATTCACCTGGTTTAAAGTTAAGTCTTCCGCCAGATCTAGGGCTACTGAAAATTTTTCTCACTTGTTTCTGTATTCTTAGTTCATCTCTCTCTCTGTTTTTTTTTAATCTCTCAAACTTCATTTTGCTACTTTTATATTGTTGTTTTTAGTCTACAGCGAATGATCCCAATTATCACATTTCCCCATTTCTTGACATTTTCTAAGTATGTCTCGTCTCTTCTTATAGTAACATTTCCGTAGATATATGGATGATATTATCTCTACCTATGTTTATTGCATTTGCTTTCTTTATTCACCATTGCATACTTCTTTTATTGGAAAGTAAGGATGTGTGGCAGTCTTTTAGCCGTAAACTTGTAATGATTTCCTTTAGACATTCTTTTAACTGCCCAGGTATGGAGAGTTCATTTTCAAGGGGATCAATGCGGAGGTGCTGATTCCATTGACATTGGTGATCAACCAAAGGATTTGAGTCTTGCTCTTCTTCATCCTGAGCTCGCTTTGGTCACAATTGATTCAGGTGTTGTCATGCTTCGAAGCACAAAAGTAGTGTCCACCATCAATCTTGGTTTTTCTGTAACAGCATCTGCTGTTGCACCTGGTGGTAACGAAGCAATCATTGGTGGGCAAGATGGTAAATTGCATATTTATTCTATTACGGGTGATACACTAAAGGAAGAAGCAGTCCTTGAGAAGCATCGTGGTGCTATTAGTGTCATACGTTACTCTCCAGATGTTTCAATGTTTGCATCTGGTGATGCAAATAGAGAAGCTATTGTTTGGGACCGTGCCTCCCAAGAGGTACCTTATTTACATGGCTCACTTTTACTTTGATGATTTGTGTTAGGACAGCTCTTCTTTTTTTATTTAATTAGTTTAGCAGAAAGGATGTTTGCTCAAAATTGCATTGGAATTATGTTAAGTGTGTGCGATACCATTTATGAAGTGTGTAATGTGTCACCTTAAATTTTATGAATTAGTTTTCTACCAATTCCTTACTAAAGGCTGAAGGAACAAATGTTCATGTGGGATGCATTTTAGGAATTGCTACCAACTCCTTACTCATTTTACTTCAATCTACCAATTTTTCAATAATAACTACTAGACTACCTGTGTGTGCGTCTCTTCACCTTTTCTCTAGTTAATAATCAAGTTATTCTAAAGCAATTTTTGCATTTTAGTAATTGATAATCGAAAAACTGTGAATAAGAGGCACAAGTTGGATGGTTTTCTTGTTCAAAATTTTCTGCATATTATGTTTAGAACTCTTGCTAGTGTAAGATGAAATATCTTTCCTGACAAGGGAAACACCGAGGATAACACAAAAAATTTAAATCTTGTTTTGCCTGATTGTAATGTTGCCATGCTCATGATCTGACTATATAACAGCATAATTGACTTTCTCATAAACGAGGTACAGCCCCCGACTGGTATTATATGCAGAAGTACGTTTTTGTCCTTGTTTTGAAATGCAATTTACACGTTCTATATTTAGTGATCAGAGTTGTTTAATTGGTTATCATTATTTATTTTTAATTGGCTACATCTTGCTTCGATGGGGTGCAAATTCTCATCAACTTTTGTGTACAAAATTTTGCAGGTGAAGCTGAAGAACATGCTGTACCATACTGCTCGCATTAACTGCCTTGCTTGGTCTCCTGATAGCTGCATGGTTGCAACTGGGGCACTCGATACTTATGTTATTATATATGAAGTTGACAAGCCAGCATCTAGTCGGATGACTATAAAGGGCGCTCACTTAGGGGGAGTATATGGTTTAGCCTTCACTGACGAGCTGACTCTGGTAAGCTCTGGTGAGGACGCTTGTGTTCGTGTCTGGAAACTGACCCCACAATGATTTTGGATTTAGCAGAGGGCACCATCATGAAGGTAAGGATGGAGTCTGGTAACAATTCTCAAGTTCCTTCAGATTTTGTATGTTGTGAAGTTTAAATCGGTTCAATATAGTGGAGAGTTTGAAGAACAGGCGTATTGATGTAGATTAAATTGGTCATGTTGTTCATCTACAAGTAGCAATTTGAGTAAGAGTTTGTGTGTGATTTATTCTCTTTTATAGCTTCTTGAAGTTGGTGTTGTTGTCATATGGTGGTTGAAGTAGGGCCATTTCTTCAATAGTTTCGAGATGATTGATCATATCGACAGACATTATTTGTATATGTTCAACTAGCACGCAGCAAAGCAACAGACGAATTGAATTTGGTTGAGGCATTGAAGGGTTCTTTAGCAAATATGATGAAGGGGGGGTATGCCCTCTGGCTAGGTCACTGGAAGCTCAGTTGCAAAACAGAAATGGATGGAACTGGCACATGACTCCTTTTTTTAGCGTGATGATGGTGCTAGTAAATGTTGTGATTTTAGAGAATTGCCCTCTTCTCTGGTGTGTGCAAGTGTTAGTCGCCCTCTTCTCTTGTGTGCAAGTGTGTCATTTGAGCTCTCCATAGATTTTCAGCTCTTATATCATTTACATGTCATCTGATTTTTCTTTTTCTCCAAATGTTTTCCATGTGGGTTTTTTGGTTTCTCCTCATGAAAGAGCCATTGTGGTGACTTTCTAAGATGCATGATGCTCCTCTTATTAGATTATTAATTAGCTAATATGAGAGTTTATTATCCACTTGAGCCATTTATACATATATTAAGGTAATTAAGACTTATAATTAGCTAATTCGAAGCTAACCAAAACTCTGCTCATTTGCCTCCCTGTATGTATAATAGATGAGCTCATTTTCAAGAATACTGAATTTTACTTCATCATTCAAAAATATCAAATTTTTTTGAAAGAGCCACTCAAAAATCTAACTAAATTATTTGCTGTCTTCAGAAGAAGCACTATTCATGGTATTGTTCTTAAACAAGAGTAGAGTGAGCATTTTGCTCCTTGATAGAAGTGCTTCGAAACAACAGTTTATCCACAAAGGAGACAAAATTCTACAAACAAAACAAAACAAAACAAAACAAAAACTATAAACATGTCCGGAAGAAGAAAATAAAATCAAGGGAAAAGGCATCTCAGACCAAAACTTTCCCAAGAACCACAAAATCTCAAGTTCCAATGGTGATACTTTGTACCTATAAACGATTCACAACTTCTTTTCCAAAACAAGCAGTGCCACTTTATAATTGGAACATACTTGACTATAACCTGATCATACCTGTACCAAACTAATAAATATCTTACAAATCAGCTGTAAAAAATATATTGCACGTTAAAGTCTGATTTGTAATAAGTATTTATTGTTCTGGTTCATCTATGGAAACATGAATCAATATATATATATATATAAAATTAGGCGACGAAAATGTACTAAAAGAATCTACCTCAAGGTTGCACGCTGACTCTACGCTTCTATGCTCTCCACAATAGACTCTTCCTCTTGAGCTTGGAAATGATGGAGATCGCTCAAGAAATCAAATTTACAGGATGTCTTTGACATCTACACATGCTCTCCAAAACTCCTCAAATATTCAGGCTTCAGCATGCTTTTATAGAACATAAAATCCCATACTGGTTTTTAGTTTTGAAACCAAACCCAAACCAAATTTTCATACCAAAAATTGTTTGTTGTTTTTATTAGGCTTAGATCCTCCTCTTCTTTGATTTAGTTTTGAAAAAAGAAGCAAGGGTCCCGTTATCTTCATCATCTGTATTTAGAGCCCTCTTTGAACAAGATTTGCTTCAGCTTTCTGACCTTTTGCGTCTTCTGTCACGTTGACATGGATCAGAACCAACAAAGGAAGCATGTGTAATGTTGTCTTCATCCTTTCTACCTGAATCCCTCTTTGATCTAGATTTGCTTCCAACTTCTGACCTCTTCTGCCCCGCTTTTCGTTTCAGAACTGAAGCAACCAGAGAAGCGAGGGTCATGTCATCCTCATCAACTGTATTCAAAATCGACTCAGCACAAGATTTGCTTCTAAATTTCAACTCTTCGCATCCATCATGCTGACAAGGAACCGAAGCAGCCAAGGGAACAGCCATACCATTGTCTTTGCTATTTGTACCTGAAACCCATTCAGATCCAAATGTGCTTTTAAGTTTTGATCTTTTGGGTCTGTCATGGTGGCAAGGTTGTGAAGCTACATGCTGCCCTTCTGTTGATGATTCCATATTTGTTTCACCTGTGCACTTGGGAGAGTTGCCACCAACTGCATCATCCCGTTCATCATTCACTAAAACCAGTAAACTTGAATCCAGATGATCACACGGCTTCCAAATATCTGTAGCATCTCCCAATAACATCGACTTCTCTTTTTCACAGGACTTGGTAATTGTGCTTGTCAAAGAATGCTGTCTATGAGATCTTTTCCCACTTGATGTTACATTATTCCCATAAGCAGTTTGGGAACCATCACCGTTCGTTATCCCTGGTTCCAACATTCCATTGTTCAACATAAGATGATGGCACTGGCTATAGCCAACTCCTTCTTGGATCAGCTTGTTTCTTTTAGGATGCAATTTAGGAAGCTTTTTCTTCTCTCTCTTCTCTCTCTTCTCTCCAGTATCACAATCTCTGTCATCAGTCGCGCACAAAGGATTTGATGTTAAATCATCTTGAGCTGGTTCCATGTGACAATTTCTTTCCAAACAGGGCTTTGTTGTTCTCTCAGTCAAAACAGAATCATTCTCGCAAAATTTCCGAGCATCAGAGCCATTATATATTCCAGGGTCTTCTGTAGAAGTAATTTGCATTTCTTCTTCCGATCTTCTAGATCTGCACCTCTTTGAAGATCGGCTACATTTAATAAAATCATGCAAAAACCAAGAGAACAATCAGATTAGCACAATGCATGGGAAGGAAAAACTTTCAATACACAGATGACTGCAAATATCATTGAAAAATGACTTACCCAACTGCAGCCTTTTGATTCTTGCCTGATACTGTCAAAACAGAATCATTCTCGCAAAATTTCCGAGCATCAGAGCCATTATATATTCCAGGGTCTTCTATAGAAGTAATTTGCATTTCTTCTTTCGATCTTCTAGATCTGCACCTCTTTGAAGATCGGCTACAATTAATAAAATCATGCAAAAACCAAGAGTACAATCAGATTAGCACAATGCATGGGAAGGAAAAACTTTCAATACACAGATGACTGCAAATATCATTGAAAAATGACTTACCCAACTGCAGCCTTTTGATTCTTGCCTGATACTGTCCCTTCTCTGCAAGGAAGGCACCAAAAAAAAAATTCAATTCTAAACGAAAAAAAAGAGAGAAATAAAATTTCAGAGGAAGACAAAGAAATGCATAAGCATCAGACCTGGTTTTCCTTTCAGGTTCCTTAGATTTATTTACATCTTTAGGCTCCGATCCTGATCCAATCATTGGTAATGGAACAAAATCATGAGGACCAAGAGCAGGCCGGTCAACCTCACGGTCCACAAAGTTGCTTATAATTGCAGTTTTCTGCATTCTTCTAGCAGCTTGTAACAAAGGCACTTCATGTGGAAATAAAGCTTTCCATCTCCTAAATTTATGCAGATATTTGGGTCAAAATTAAGAAATGAAAAAGAAATTTTACTATGAAGGCATAATATAATCAGAGACTTAAAGCCATGAAATGAAACAATTGCAATACCTCCGACATTCACTATCTGTCCGAGGTGCGAGACATTTAGCAACCTTTGACCAGCAGTATCCACATTCTTCGATTGCTGCTTTTAATCTTGAGTCCTCTTCCTTAGTCCATTTATTCACCTTCAAAGAGGGATCTACACAATTAAACCATCTAGCAGGAGAAGAAGTCTCTAATTAGTCGCATTAGAGAAATCTAAATCACTGTTGTCTTTTTGAGAATATTCCATGATACCTTTCTCTGCATTGCACACCAGTTCGGCCTGGCACAAACTGAGCTATCTTCCCCCAATTCTTTGCACCAAAAAGCATCACAGCCACTTTCAAGCGTTTGCTCTCATCCAAAGTCCACCTGCCTACTCTTGAAATCTTTGGATGGAGAGTTTTCTTCCATCTGCATACTATCATATATCATGTTAACACACGTCATTTCAAAAGAACCAAATTGAATGGAGCAAAAGGAGAAAAACACTAGCACATAGACTAGAAGCAAGCAGTTGAGATTTTAGATGCTTGTAATAAGGACTAAATTAGATACCATAATTTCATATGCATAAACACAGGTGTAGATTTAGGAATAGAAATTATTAGAATATCTTGTTTAAAATAGGAATCCTAGTAAACATAATTTCCTTCTGAATTAGTATAAGTTCCTATATGAATAGGAGTTGATTTGTTTCTAATAGCATATTTATAACTACCATATAATCCCTCTCCAGGTTGATGTATAAAGTAGAATAATATTAATTATGTAGTCCATAGAAACTCCACAGGCTAAAAAGAGTGTTGGACCAAACTCACAATATCTTACATAAAATCAATTGACTTGTACTAAGTTCCAATTTATTTCACTTATATAACACATAAAGTCCTTACATGGAATGTGAAATCTGGTCTCTGATTAGCTGTTACTTGCTAAACATGAACCTTTACCTCTAAAGGTACATCAAATGTCTAGGCTTGTTTCAAAGACCCTAGATCCATAGACAAGTCTAAACTTTATATTAGCCTCATTCCAAATCTTCAAACATGAGCCCAAAATTATCTAATCATTATCTTAAACTTCGATACCAAGTAAAGACTCCATGAGCCAAAGAGATTATTAGGCCAAACTCAAAACAATAACCATAAAGAGGGTTGGTACTCATCTTGCATAAAATCAACTAGTTTGTGCTAAGTATTGATCTACCCCACTTATATACCACTTAAAATCCTCACATTTTTCCAAGTGGGATTCTCCAATATAGTCATTTAAGGTTATTCTATGTTCTCTTTTGCCTGCCTTATTGTTTTTCAGTGTTACCTAAATCATCAACAAGCCCTTCAAGCATTTTTAAAAAAAAGATATTCTCTCTTTTATTAATGGGAGCTTTGAGTGTCTACGAATAAGTGCACAACCTGACATACAGAAACCTACAGGAATTAGCATTTTGCAGAGTTAATCTCCTAAAAGCAGGGAACAAATTATTGGGTTTTGGTAAGGTTGAGCATGTGAGAAAACACTGGTTCAAGCCTGATTCTGATGACTTAGGTAGGTGATCCTTGAGCATATAAACACCTTGAAGAGGAAACAACATAACGCAGAAAAATGAAAGGACATTATGTAAAACTTTTGAATTGTCAGCCAAAAGGATTTTCTAAATTGATTATGAATACAACAATATCTTGAAGCAGGAATTGACCTATTAGAGCATTGAGGACCAGTTCGCCCCACCAAAGTAGAAGCTACTGATTGCCAATCATTTTCCCCAAAAGTCTCCACAGCAATGCGAAGTTGAGCATCCTCTTCATCTGTCCACTCTGTTTTAATTATGCGAGCATTTAAGCTCCTCTGGAAACGAGACAAACACTGAAAAGGTGTTCTATTCCTTCCCATTGACACAGCAATATCAAACCAATTTTTCATTCCTTCTTCCTGGATTATATACAATAGCTTCTTATCCTCTTCCACAGTCCATTCACTATGATTGATTAATGAATCTTCACTATTCAACCACCTGCAAAGTTAGTCATTTCCATCAGTGTAGAAGGTGCAAAGCAAATGAATCAAGGTTAAATGCTGGAAATTTTTTTACTAAAAGAAAAAGAAAAGAATGTGAGCGCTGCAGACATCTGATGACAATCACCAGATGCAATCAACACCACTGTTTGAGCAAAGCACAATATCTCATGGGTCCCTCCTGTATGGCATATGCTAACCTTGTGATTTTATTTAAATCCAACAATGGTAAAGATGCATGTGATGGTAATCATCATAGATATCTGCAACGCTAGCTTGACTGAAGGGTGCATGCTTCATAGAAAATCAATAAGCATGAAAAACAATTGTCAAAAACAACATAAAATTGAGACTAGATCAAATTTATTAACGGCCTAGCAATTGTAAGCAATGATGGCAAAAATTATAACAAGAACTCAAATTGCACTTGCTGCCAAGTACCAGAAAATTAATAACTATGAATGGAAGATCACAAATGCAAGAGTATAATCTTCATCAAAGAAGGCCTAGAATTACCCAAAAAGAATATTTATTTATTGAATTTAATATTTCAGACCACAAGAATAAAAGAGGTGAGAATGGACATTATGATCACAATACAGCAAGAAGAATGCACAGGTTAATAACAAGGGTTAAAAATAGAACTTTTCTAGCAATATACTTTACCAGGCTAGATAAGTCTGGCCTCGTCAATTTATCAACCAGACTTAAATTGTTTATGAGACCCCAACAGTAGTTAAGTTACTATATCACCTCGCATATAAATATCATTGGACTTGCAGTATGAACATGCATATTCCACCTAATCTTATGATGAAAAATTTAATTAATAAGTTAGGATGATCAACAATCAAAACCTAGAGCATATGGTCACAGAAACTCCAATGCCATAAAACGCTTCATGAAATGATGAAAATTAATTAGTCAAAGAATGATCAAAGAGCATGGTTATGCCCTCAAACTTATAGGGAGAACATATACACTCCTTACAAAAAGCAATTTTGATGTGATCTAATTATTCACCTGATTAGGGACAATACCACATCTCCTAAATAGGCATATAAACACAATAAATCAAAATTAGAATATGAGAGCTGTTAATGTATCAACTGTCACCTATCATCAATTATCATCAATATGATCTATAACAAAATTTTATCTAGTTTCATGTCTCATAAACCCAAAATTGGATTTAGTAACATTCTACACTCCATAGATAATACACACCAAATTCCAAGGCAAGCAATAATGAAAGGAATTTCATCACCTATATGTTGCACTCACATATACATATCAACTTGAACAAAAATTATTTAAAAAGCACTGATTGAATTAGAATTTTAAAAGTCTGTGGACTTAAAACAGTGGTGCTTGATTAACAGTCTTAGCTAACGAGGTGAGTTGAGATACTGGTGAATCAGACTATTGATTAAAACCTACAAGCAAATGACAAATAATATCATAATGATCTAGAATATCTAACAATTTAGAATGAAATGACATGATCAGTTCCCACAGCGGATCCCCACACTTACAAAGCAGTAAAAGAATTGTTTAACAGATGACAGTTAAACAAGGATGTCCATGTTGTGATGGGGATTTTAAAACATGCATCCATTGAAAATCAACCCTCTAAGGAGGAAACAGGAAAAATGTAAAAGCGTTGTTGTTAAAGGTGCACCTGTGGAGCAAAGAGCACAATTGGACAGGGAGTTAAAGAAAGTACTTACTGTGCTTCACATTCTGCACCAGTGCGACTGGAGACATATAAAGAAGCTAATTGATCCCAATCAACCTTTGGAAGAAACTCTCTAATCCTTTCAGGGGTAATTTCCATATCTCGAATCGATGAGAAAATGACATCCAAATTATTATTATCTCTCAGTGATACTTCTGAACCACTTCAAAACAAAAATTTTGTCAGGAAATTGAAAGAAAATCTATCATAAAAGGTATTTTATTTTAGTACATTACCACATCAATAAATGACTTTCTTAATCTGGCTGAAACACACAATGTGGACAATTAAAAATGGATGGAGGGAGTACATAAGAACGAAAGACACCAAAGCAGGAAATGGCTTAAAAAACTACACAAACAAGTTACAAAACATGGGTATGGGAACTACAATGACATGCACATAAGATTGTGATACACGTTCATGCACATGATGTTTGTGATGAGGAATTTAAATTCTTACGAAAGTGGTAAGAACCATGCTGAAATACCTTCAGAACTCTTTGTAATAACACAAACCTAAATTTAACTGAAGATTACCTCATTTGATCCATTGACATTTGAAGGACCATTTCTTGAAATTGTTGCTTTACTCCCTTTCTAAGATTTTCCCTTTCTTCTGGCGTCCATTTTTTGTGTTTCAACATAAGAGGATAATTTTTCAGTGTCGTTCTATATTTAGCAACATGAGAATTTTCCTCTGGACCATTATGGATGGCTGAGACCTTGTTATCGTTAACCTGAAGGAGCAAAATGTTCAGTTGTTATGACTAGCATGGAGCAAGTAAAATAAGAAAACACATTTACAAAAAAAAGAAATGATAAATTAAAAAAAAACTTCATTTAGCTGTATAGTAAAGTAGCAATAACATATCATAGATCGACTCAACTGCCAATAATAATAGTACAAGCTACAGAATATATGACTGTAAGTTTTATGCGAAATACTCTTTCTAAGCAAACCTTCCATGAGACAATAACGAGATAAGAAAATTCAGTATCATCACCAACAAGATGACTCCAATAAGTAATTGTTGCAAATAGATCATTTAATTTGATCATCTTCTGCCAAGTTAAACTTTAGATAATTAACAAGCTCAAATTGATAAAATTGCAAGATGGAAAATGACTCTGTATACACTCATTAAACACCAAGACCAACAAATTAGCAACAAGGCTAAGTGGTATGATGATATTCAATTAATTTATTCAATGTTAAACTTTGTGGCTAGTCATTGCATTTCTAACTCATGCAAGGAAAAGACAAATTGCAAATAAATTGCTCAACATTAAGGCGTAATAATTGATAGTTAAAGAAAATGACCTTTGAATCTCTAGAACTTGATGTCCTTCGCGCTGATATCAATTGGATACGTGGATCCTTCCCTTGTGCCAATGCACGGCCAGTAATTTTTCTACATGAAACCTGTAAGTCTCTTAAGAGTTTTATCCGTTCCTTCAATTTATTGTTCTCCTCAATCCTTGCTTCAATTTGCACCAATTTACTTCTCATAAACTTTTGGCACGACCTATTCCTCTTGATGGCATCAAGAAATACCTCCACAGACTTCGAGAAACTAGATGATTCTTTTAACTCTAAACACGATAAATCATGACGATCACCATGTACGTGTTGCTGCTCAGTGAAGTTGGATTGTTGAATCTCTTTAGTACTACTGAATAATAAATTTGAGGTACTATTAGCTTCCTCAGTATCAGGAAACACTTTACAAGCCTTTCCACTCTCAGGTTTATCTGCTAAATTCTCCACTTTTCTTCGCAAAATAACTACAAGAAAAGCATTTCCAAAAATTTTACTAAATGAATTCCATAACGAAACTGAACAATCACTTAAATCTTGAGAAGTCTAATTTCCTGACAGAACTAATGTAGTAATGAACAGAACTGCTTTGAGTTTCCTTAGCCAATTGATTTAATAGTGAAAAAAAAAAATTTATCAAGCAATGATATTTTAGTTACCGTAACCAATTGGAGAGTAAAAAATAAAAATAATTTCCTCAGCCAAATAATGTCAAAGAATTTTCTCTTCAATTAAACGATACTGCTGTTAGATTTACCCAATTCTCGCGTTCATAAAACTTATAATTTTGAAAAATAAATTCTTTCGAGCTAGAACCAAACAAAAAAAAATAGCAATTAAAATATTCGATATTATGTGAAAATTCAGATTATTTCAAACAAAGTCCAAAATTTTCTAGTATTATTACCATCCTTGTTGATATCATAGGCAGCAAAACGGCTCTGAACAGCACGAAGAGTCTCGAAATCATAATCTTCATTATCGTCTTCAAAATCCGGAGCCAAAGCAAATAAAGGAGTTAAAGAAAGTGCCTCCTTGAAATCATTAGAAGAAACATTGGGCACCGAGAACCGATTCTTTATACTATTAAACAGCTCGAAGTCATCCTCGTCATCATCTCTTTCATTTTCTGAACTAACGGCATCATCGCCATCACCGTCATTGTCAAATCGAGTATTAAGATCGTCGAGATTGGCGCCAGTGAGAGTGCAGGCTTGCCGAAGGGCTTCCATGTCATTGTCAAATGCATCGTCGTTTTCCTCCTCGCTGGAAAATTCTTCATCTTCCTCGCTGTCATTGTTTCGCATAACAAGTGACATCTTGAAACCCTTTATTAGAAGGATTCCGGCTGGAGTGATCGTCAGTTTCCTTCGATTTTAGGGTTTAAAGGGCTTCCATGACTTGCACCTTACGGAGTTCTTTACCCCTTTGAAAAGATACCGGTGCCGTTTTAAGCTTTGCTTCACGCACCGCTTGTAATTTTTTATTTTCTTTTTTAATAAAATACCGAATTTTTGATATATTTATTTTTTAATAAATATGATGTGTAATTTATCATGTTAGTTTCAAAATTAATCTATTCATCCCATGGAAACATTTTATTTTATTTGTTGAAATTAATTTACTAAAATAAATAAAATTATATTCATTTACTTTTTCCAAGAAAAACTATCAAATAAAATGATAGAAATTAAAATAAGATGTTATGATCAAGTAAAAATAAAAATTAAAAAAAGCATTAAAATTATATTCAGAAAAATATAAGATTTAAGTTAAATTAATTTCAAAAAAATATCATATGTTGATATGGCCATCAAAGGGATCTCACCCTGTCCACGTTTATTTTTGGATCTAATTTGATCATTGTTTCTTATAGAATTATGATTTTAAAATTATATGCTTATTGAAATGCTCTTTTTATTTTTTTTAATTTGTATTTATTCATCTTTTGTCTTCTTTTTGTTTTTCAAATTTCTTTCATTAGATATTTTATATTATTCTTCATTTTTTTGGATTACTCTTTAAATATTTATATATTTACTATCAACAAATAAATATTTATCAATATATAATAAGAAATAAATAAATAAATATTTATTATATAATACTTGTATAAAATATTAAAGAATCTATTAAATACATGTAATAAAATTAATAAAATCACACGACAAATGATAGAGAAATATTTAAAAAAATAAATAAAAATATTGGCATAAAAAATATGTTAAAAATTATGAAAATATTGTTGATCATCATTACATATTTAAAAATCATATAAAATTGACCCTTACTTAAGGCTTGAATCAGGTAATATATAATTGACCTAAAATTCAAATTCAATTGGCATAGATTATATGTTTTAATTTAAAAGAATTATTAATTAATATCATTTGATTTTTTAAAATTGGTTTTAAACAATACGGATTTTAAACTTGAAATAAAAATAAAAAAAAGCATAGAGAAAAATTGACATATACTTGCCATGGAAGCCGCTTAGCGCAAGGATAATAGAGACAGTAATATCAATCGAAACCCCACTTGTTAACCCTATCACCATCACTTGCCACTCTTAAGCATATATTCACTAACATTCATCAGCTACAAACTAACAATAATAATGGACTAATTGCTTAATTTATAAAATACTAGTAGCAAATGGCCTATGGCTTTTACCATACGGAATAGAATACAGGATACATATTTCAACATATATATATATATATATATATATATTATTCACCAAGCAACTTGGGCTTCCATTGGCCATAAGTAAATTTCAAAGAAAATATAATGATTTTTTCATGCTTGGCAGCTTTTAGATTCATCATCCACTGAAATCCTTGGCATATAAATATGTGATTCAAAAACAACAACGAGGGCCTCACGAACCATTCATCCATATATCGTATCCCACTTCAAAACAGGTAAAGCATCCACAACACATCATAACAAAAAAAACATGATCAAGTTTCCATCAACTAATTCAAGGACAAAAAAAAAAAAAAACAGCAACCTGCATCTAATTAGCAAAATCTTCATCTTTTCAGAAGCGGCCAATTCCCCAGACTCTAATCACGCCATCTGTATACCCGCTGAATAGGGTGCTTCCATCTGAATTCCAGCTCAGACTTGTACAGTATATGTTCTGCAAAATCCACCCGATCATGTTAAAAGTCATTTTTACAAAGCCTGAAACAACTCCATCTCCTTTCGTAACAAGTTAACTCTACTAATCATCAGGCATGTATACATTATACAGATACGCATAATGTAACGCATAACATAACATCTTCAAGAATATCAGAACAATTGTTATTATCGTAAAGTTTGATGCAACAAAGCGAAAACATTCCAACAAGACAAAAGCCTCAACACGTGAAATCTGAAGTTTCACTAAACGATTATACAAGCATCAATAAGTTTGCTCCAGTTTAAGATTAAGGAAGTACCCAGAAATCCCAGTCAGATAATTCTAAGAAAGAAGGAAAATCATCAAATTCAATGGATCAAAGTGAGTAATTAAAAACTGAAAACAGATAAGAAGACCTACATGCAATAACTAGCAAAAAAACATTCTGACGCCACACAAAGTCACAACAAGAAAACCTATACATGAAGAATGAATACTACAAAAATGCTTTTGAAATTTGCATGAATTCTGAAAACTCAGTTTAGTAAATTAAAACAAATAGATAAAATAAAACATAAGCACAAAGACACGATACCTTCTTCTTGGTACTGGTTGCAACAGCTGTGGCATCAGATTTCTCCGCCTCGGCCTTAAGATCAACCTTCAAATCCTCAACAATACTCTTGCTCTCCAAATCCCAAATCTTAATGCTGTTCTCTGTAGCAGCACACAACCAATACCTATTCGGACTGAAACACAAGGCGTGAATCACCGCTCCAGCATCCAAATTATATAGCCTCTTTCCTTCACCCAAATCCCACAGCAATATCACACCATCTTTCCCTCCGCTAGCACACAGTGAACCGTCTGGTGACACGGCTACAGTGTTCACATACCCACGGTGTCCAGCCAATGTGGACTTGAGCTTGCAGTTAGTCAAATTCCAAACCTTCACCGTGCGGTC
>CANYBF011220163.1:0-18888 GCA_948192965.1 Dalechampia spathulata | reverse complement strand
CTTATTCATTAATTATGTCCCCTTGTCTTTATTCACATTTAATACCCCATATCTTATTTTATCTTTATTTAAATTATTTATTTCTTCTTTAATTCATAACCATATGATAATATTATCAATCATATAAGTATTTATCTTATTTTTATATCATTTAATTTAATTACCAACATTAACCACTCAAATCCATCTTAAATCACTATTTTCCTAAAGTTAACTTAACCTTAACTTATTTAATTATTCATTAATCTTTCTTAACTCTTAATTAAGCTTTTAATTTACCATTTGACTAATTTACCTACTGCCATTTTCGGCCAAAACATGAACAACACAAAACAACCCACACATACACCACAATCCACTAAAAATCAATCACTTTACAACATTAATCAACTAAATAATCAATCTAAAAACTAAAAACTACTAAATCAAGTCTAAACCATTCAGCCATGACCTTAAAATGCTTAAACAATTATGGAAAATGATGAACTCAAGCAAAACAATTTGGCCAAAGTGCTAATCCACTTAAAAATGCATAAAACATAATGATCCATCATCAAAACTAGCTCACCTTTAATTATCATAACTAAAATCAACTAAAACTTGACTTCCTTTTTGATTTTCAAACTATACATATAAGGATCCTTCCATCTAAACTTGTTTTCCATCATAATATTCCCATGTATGTACCTCACAAGTAAGATCCACAAGAAAAGAAGGATTAGTCATCAATAAGCTATGGTTTTTAAGGATAAACTTATGAATAAGGTGGATCTTAACTTACACTTTAAAGAACCTCATAATAATGATTCAGCCATGACCAAAACAAGGAGAAAAAGAGGCTGTTTTGGACACATGTTGAACATCACAAAAGGATCTAGCTTGAAACTTAAGAAAATCATGAAGATCATAAGAGAAAAGTTGTGTTTTTCAAGCTTCCAAGGAGGAACAATTCGGCTTCTTACTAAATGGAAAGAAATAAAAGTTTTCTTCACTCCATCTTCATAAATACATATTGATCTTAAGTTTAGTTTGAAGTTTCATGAAGAAAAGAAGGTAAGATGATGATATTTCGGCCTTTCCTTAAGAAAGAAGATGGAAATCATAAGGAAATAAGAAGAAAGTTAAGAAATATTGTAAATGAAAAAGAGAAAGGATGAGAGCATTTCGGACATGATGAGAATATGGAAAGAAAAGAGTTTCTAACCCTAAAATTCGGATGGAATATGATGTATAAATAGGATGAGTGCAAATTGGCTTCTATACACTCATTACATATCATTTTAGCCCCCTATACATACCATTATACACAAATACATGTTTTATACATATTTTCCTCCCATTTTATTCTCAAAATACATACAAGATGCTTCCACCATACTAAAATTCGAATTTTCCATGTCATCAATCCATCAATCCATCATTTTATCAAATAAAATACTCAAATATTCTTCTCTCTCCATAAACTTACACTACTTTCTAATATTCTTTTTCAATACCCATATCTCAATATTTAATTCTCTCCATCACATGCATAATCCATAATACTTTATTATTATCTCAATTTATCAATTTAATACTTAATTATACTTTCAATTATTCAATAAATCCAATTATGACATCATTATTCCCATTTATGACATCATCATGACATCATAAATAAAATTTACTAATTTTACATTTCCAATATTTTCATATCATTATATACCTTCAAAAATGTATTATAAATCCATAATTAATCATTCTTAATAAGACTAAAACCATAATTAAGCTCATTTGCTTACATCATGCTTATATCATCAAGATTCATTTATGACATCATAAATCAATTTCCACTTTATTTAACTTTCTTTTCTATATAATTAAATCTTATTTTAAATCAATCATATTAAACATATTTATTTCAATATACTCATTTAATATTCCATTTTTCACTAATCCATAATTATTTTTTATACTTATATATATTATACGTACATTTTTTTATTTATATAATTCATTTATACGATCCTTAATCATACTTAATTTATAAATTATGCATACTCTAAATATAATCATAATTTATCTTAATTCCTCTATTACATGCATTTCCATGCATACGTAAATATTATTACCTCAATGTACGTGCAATAGATCGCTTGATCCAATTTTGCATGTTCAAGCTTATTTTTTCGCATTCAACTTAATATCCTATCATCTTAACATCATTTCTTAATCCTCATAGATATTCTTATCATTATCATAATATTCAAAATTTTCACCTCGAAATGCGCATTTTTCCATAATTCCACATCATCAAACTATTTTTGATCGTATAGGGTATAATTTTTATCACCCTATTCATTAATACTTTTAATGCTAAAAATGAGGATGTGACACATAGTATGGAATTATGTAGAAAGTAATTAATAAAAGGAGTAAGAAATTAATTTAATTAAGGAAACTAATTATATGTTGACAAGTGTCAACATATGATTGGTTCTTCTTTGAAATTGTTAAAAATAATAAAATAAATCATTAAATATGAATCAAAGAGAAGGAAATGAAGGATTTAACTTTCTAAACTCCAAAAGAATTCGTTCACTTCTTCTTCCTCCCCTTCTTACATTTCAAACTTAAAGAAAATCATAAATCTAACGTAATTTTTCATGGAAATTCTATATTTAAGGGGTTTTCAAGCCTGTTCTCTTCATATGTATGCTTATTACTTCATATTCTTTGATATAGTTTATGTATTGAGCATGTAGGGTTTTTGGCTGACATGAATAACTTTAAGTAAATGAAGAAAAAATGATGAATTTGATGAAATATGTGCTTAAGCATGCTTAACATGCTATTTTTGTGCAACCAATATGAAGTTGTGTATGTGTATGAGTTTTCATGTAAACCCTAGCTTGTATATAATGCAATTGACTCTTACTTTATTGTGCTATGTGTGAATGATGAATATGAGGTGATGAAATATGCCAAAAGATATGAAAAGGATGAAGGAAGATGGAAGAAGAGAAGTGATTGTGAATGGGATGTTTGCTGCCTTATTTTGGAAGCATGACTTTCTTATAGTATAAGGGGAAAATATTATGTTTTAGCTTGGTTTTTATGGATGAAAAGCTTAATTTATGTGTTGGGATATTGATTGTATAATTTAAGTGCAAATGGAAGTGAAATAAAATGTCAAACATGCATTAGAAATGAAGTGGTATAAAGAAGAAAGTGCTTAAAAAGTTGCTGCCCAAATTTGAAAATTTTCATATATGGCCTCTAAAATTTGGTATGAATGAATAAATTATAAGAATGCATGAATATGAGATGGAATAGGGTGTTAAAATGAAGAAATTGGCATTTAGTTGCATGAAAAATGAAATAGAACCGTAGGTATGCAAAATCAAATTTTGCCTCGATAGAATTTCTAACCCTAAGTAAAAATAAATTTTGGAGACCTTAACATTGTCAAAAAAATTCTATAAAAATACTCAAAATGAAGTTTATTAAATCTAGTTTTTAATGGTATTAATTTATAAATTTCAAAGGTCATTTTCTTGGGCTAAAGCGTCACGCCATTTAGGATGTTATAGTGAGTAGAAATTTGGCATGATTTCATGCATGCGACCTTTTGCATTTTAACCCCCTTAACAGAGTCCAAAATTTATGAGTCTAGTTTCTAATGGTTCAATAATTACTCAATTTGGAGGTCATTTACTTGGTGAAAATGCATGCATAATAAGAACTATTCCATAAGGCAGATTATGTATAAACTTGAAATACATGCATGTTTTAACATCAAATAACTCATTATGCAATTTTATTTTAAATGCTTAATTGAATGGTTATGTACATATAATTACAAATCCAGCATAGGTAAAAATGACCAAATGAATAATAACCCGTACTAAATGAATAGTAACCTATGAATAATGCACCTTACTAAATGAATAGTAACATGCCTTATATGTTTGGCAACTTAATGAATGCATGTTCTAAGCTTCCAAACTTAAAGTTATTCATATCTAAACCTTATTATTCATTGTTATACACATGTATATACACTTAGAGATATAATTGACCTTAATATCTTATGTTTGAGTCATGATTGATTTGTGTTCCTTATATGTTGAATTGATCAAGATACATGACCTATATGCTAGAATGCCTATTTATGACTTAAATGTGTGCATGTACTTGAATATGTAGAGTAATTAATACAAGAATAAGGTTAATGGTTTATTATGTTATCAAATGGAGTTCAATGGTATTTAAGCATAGTTAATGAATACAAAAATGACTAGGACATTAAGGATGATAGATTACATGTATGACTTATTAAAATAAGGCTATAATATTTATATATCCAAGTTATATAAACTTTAGCTTGATATAGGTCCCTGACACCGACCTCGATTTACACATATGCCTTTGAGCCTCCCTTGAGTGTTCTAGACATATAGAGCACATTACATTTTGCTTATGAAAGGTGGAGCACATAGCATGCATTTCATCATATACGTAGCACATAGTGCTACATATTGTGCATGTTTTGAAATATACACATGATGGGTGGCCATTCCCGAGCAAATCTAGTATGCTCCATATGGTACCAAGCATTTATTTCCTAAATGATGCATGTTTAACCTATGGTGCACATCTTAATGCATACATATTGGGTGGTGCACATAAGTCAAAAAGAGATTGTGTTGGGCATTTGTTGCTACATGCTATGCATATAACCTTTCTGGTCTATATACTGCACATATAGCACTATATGTTACACATATAGCTTATAATTTTCCAGAATCTCACATTGCTAATGTGTTTTCCTCCATTACCTATAGATACAAGCCTTGTATTTATGGAAAAAAGGTCTAAAATTCACAAAATCTACCCAAACTCTGCCAAATTTAATCCACACTCAATTAAACTCTTAGTTAAGTAATTAATCTAGGATCAGAGACTAATTAATCCTACTAAAATCTGTAATCACATTTGGAATCAAGATCTTAGAAGTTAATCCTACTTTGGTAAGTTGAATGCTTATTATCTTTTCCTTTTTCTTGATTACTTTATGGGTTTATGATTTTTGGTTCATTTTTCAATTATTGGCTTCAATCATGAATGTAACAGTACCATTTAAGCTTATTTCCTAGCTTAAATGGTCTGTGATAGTCATAAATTTGATAAAAGTTATGTGAGATGACATGGCAATCATAACATGACAATCATGGCATGAAACATGGCATATGTATGGCATGTGAAATGATATAGCATAAGCATGACATATGAAATGACATGACATAGGCATGACATGTGAGATGACATAATATAGGCATAACATTTGAGATGACATGGCATAGGCATGACATGTGAGATGACATGGTATGTGAAATGACATGGTATAGGCATGACATGTGAAATGACATGGTATAGGCATGATATATGAGATCATACGGCATAAGCATGGCATGTGAGATGACATGGCATAAGCATGGTATGTGAGATGACATGACATAGGCATGACATATAGGATGACATGGCATAAGCATGACATGACAGTATACATCATATAGCAATGATAAAATAAGCATAGCAGCAAGAATGAAAATAAATGATAATGGCCTGAAGAAGGGATAGAGGAAGAGATAGGCTATACATAAGGGATTTAATATTAAATCATACATGCCGGGAGATAAATAGCATAATTAGAAGATTCTAAGATCACATGAGATATCACTTAAAAATAAATCAACATCCAATCAAGCTAATCATGTCAAGTGATAACATTAAACACAATTAAAATGACATTAATTAATAAATTGAATCATTTAATGGCAAAATCATAAATAATTAATCATGGCACAATGAATTGGGAGTCATTAACATCATATAAATGGTAATTGGAGAAAGCAAACTCAACCCATCAAAGCCAATCATATCACTAAACATCAATTAAACAAATTAAATAAGCATTTAACTTGAGAAATATAATTTTGAAGCCAAAATTAATGAAATATGATCAACGTATGATGAACTTAGATCATTAGGGCTACTATGAAGCCACTAATGCTACCAAGAACTTCAATGAGAACTAAAAATCAAGTGAAAAATGAATGAAAATTAGCATTTTCTAAGAAATCAAGAAGTTATATACACCAAACATAACATGATGTGTACTGCATATAAGCTATGTGTGGCATACATAGCATGTTATATGTAGCATGATGCAATGTAATTTCAAAGAAAAACATGTTTTTAGGTAAAAATGCAAGTCAAAAATCAAATCTCAGTAGATTTAACAATCATAGAAGATTATTTAAAGCATGAATGAGTATTGTGATCCTAAATATCCCACATGATTAAAGCCAATCATCAAAACAAAAGCCAAAAACAATAAACCCATAACCAAATCAAGTGTAAGGGGAGAAGAGCATAAGCATTCAACTCACCATAGTAGGTTTAGCTTTTATCCTCTCGATTCCAAACGTGATTAAGGAGTTAAGTAGGATTAATTAGTCCCTAATCCTAGTTAATTACTTAATTAAGTGATTAATTAAGTGAGACTAAAATTTAGTAGAGTTTAAGCAAGTTTTATGAATTTCATATCTCTTTTCCATAAATGCAAGGCATATATTTATAAGTAAGGGAGGTAGGATTAAGGAAATCACCTTAGCAATGTGGGATTCTAGAAATTTTTGAGGTATGTGCATAGTACATAATGCTATATGCGCAGCATGTAGCCCAGAAAAAGGCTATATGAGCAGCATGTAGTAGCAGATGCCTAGCATAATCCATTTTTAACCTATGTGTGCCGCCTAATATAGGCATATTAAGATGTGCATTCTAGCTCAAAAAAGCATCATTTAGGGGATAAATGTTTGGTACCATATAGAGCATATTAGATTAGCATGGGAAAAAGCCACCCACTATGCATATATTTTCAGAACATGTGCAACATGTAGCACTATATGTTGCATATATCATGAAATGCATACTATGTGCTCTGCCCTCCATAAACAATATATCGACATCAGGGACTTGTACCAACCCGAATCAATGAAAACTTGAAACTATAGCACATGGGTGAAAATTCAGGGTTAACATTATCATACATTGATCACATTTCATTAATTTTCGCTTCAAATTTAATTTTTCAAGTTAAATGCTTATTTAATTTATTAATTTACAATGTTTGATATGATTGGCTTTGATTGGTTGAGTTTGTTATCTCTAATTGACATTTGTGCGATGTTAGTGACTCTTAAATCATTGTATCATGATCAATTTCATATGATTTTGCCATTAAATCACCATATTTTGCTTAAATTCTCAACTAATGCAATTTTAATTGTGTTTAATGTTGTCACTTAATATGTTTATTTAATTAGATGTTGGTTTGTTTCTAAATGATGTTTCATGTGATCTTAGAAAATTCCAATTATGTTGTTAATTGATTTTGCCTAAAATTGATCATTTTTACATGATTTTCATGATTCCACTCGTGTTTATTCCCATTTTCATGATTGTTGCCATTACATTCATCAAAATTTGACTCTTGATTTATACTTTCATGTAGCACTGAATTAGTTAATCTAGTTCTAAATTTTGTTTGCTACTAATAATTTTGCTTATGTTTTACATCACTATTTATGCATTTTTGGCTCGTGCTATCCGATGTTGACCTTTTCCTGAGTAGTCAAGGTGTTGCTTAATGTTTTGGATTTTTGTATTGATGAAGATTTTATGTACTAAAATAGGCCTTTATTTTATTTCCTCAGTATGTATAATTTAACTTTATTTCATCATGTATCCCCTATCTTCCTTGATCCCTTTTGTTGGGCCATTATTATTTTCATTCATGCTGCTATGATCATTTTATCATTGCTATATGATGTATGTTATGCCATGCCTATGCTTATGCCATGTCATGCCATGATTGCCATATAATAATTGCCATGATTGCTGGTATGCTATACCCTATTGTATGCTTATTTCATGCTCATGAATGCTCGCCTGCTTAGGGCAATTAACTCAACTAAAATGGTAAAATCAAACTTGAAACTCTTAAGGAATAGATCATCACCACCCAAATCCATCTCTAAAGGGTTTAACTTAGCAATCATGTTATGTCATGTCATGCAATGATTGCCATATCATATTTACCATATAGTATTTGCCATGATTGGTATTATGCTATACCTTATTGTATGCTTATGAATGATTGCCTGCTTAGGGAAATTAACTCAACTAAAATGGTAAAATAAAACTTGAAACTCTAAATGAATAGATCTTCACCACCCAAACCCATCTCTCAAGGGTTTGACTTAACACTCATAACCAAATTTGGAACCATCCGATGGTGAATCCATATTACGACTCTTTTAAGTTTGTCTCATTCCTTGAGGTAGCCTCTCGAGAAGATTGGATTTTCACTCTAAGCAAGCTATTAGCCCATGGATCATAAGCCTCACTCTGGGTTGTGATAAAAGCCTCACCCATAGTGGTAAGTCTAATGGGGACCTATGGTAAAAAGTGTGGTGGCTGTGAAAGCTTAAAGTTTCATATTGATTTTACTATTCTAGTTAGGGTAATTGCATTGCATTTTACTTACACAGTTTACATCTACATACCACTATTTATCCCATATCAAATCGATGATTGTAGGTGAGTGAGTACCTTGGACTCCATTTGACTCCTTGCGAAAGCAAGTCTAACTTCACCACTCGCTACCTTATATTGTCGATTGTTGATGATTGCTAATGGATAGATGCTAGGTATAGTCCTATATTGATGATTCCATTTAGTTGGATAGGTTATGAATAATGTGGCATGGGACCTTAGCTTGTTCTTACCATAATAAAGCCCATGTAACTAACCATAACAACATTCAAAAACTAGGACCCTATATTTGTACGTTATGTAGATTTTTATCTTATCATATTAGTGGATTTTCCTAAATCCAACTTATTTTCTTACCTTGTATTACTCTACTAAGAATCAAAATCCTCTCATGATTTTATGATGGTTGTATATCTCATGCCTGTTTCATTGGTATTCTCTTATCATAGCAATATGATCATGCTAAAATGCTATCAAATTTTCATTGTAATCCCTTATATGATCAGGCAACGATCATCTTTTACTTACCTCACATGCTGAGATTTTCATTCCTCGAGTTCCTAATTTAACTTTGAGCTAGTATCCCACCTAGGAGATTTTGAACCAACCTATTTTTATGGAGTTATAAGGGTGGCAAAGAGCACTACTGTATGCTACGTGTTCACTAACATTTTTACGTTTTCTATCCAACACACATACATGCATGCTCATGCATGATTTTCACTAACTACTTTCTTTTTTCAACCATAACGATGGATGTTTTCTAGCATAGGTCATGCATACATCCTGCATATTGTATCACGTACATAACATACAATCATATATACATACACATACATCCATGCTAACTCTCTTTGTCATGTGCAGACCATGTTAAACTCACATCCTGTTGACAATGTTGCATCTCTATCAGGCATTTTTTACTCAATGCTAAATGATGCTTCGCTTACTGCTATTCAGCATCTCATTGATCAGTCTATGGTCAAGCTCTTAACTAATGACTTCAAGATTCTCTTGTAATAACAAATTTGGAAAGCTCTCAACCTAGGAGATTTCATCACCTTACTAGCTCCTATGAAGGATAAGGGGAAAGCGGTCAATCTGTATGACGCTGAGATAAATGCTGAGGTCTTGCTCTATATGGATGATGTTTGCAAGTTTAAGACCTTTACTTTAAAAGAGAAGATAGAATTATTATAATATATCATAAAGACCAAGGGAATGGGATCTAATCTTGACTTTGACGAGTTCTCTGTTTCTGCTTTTAAGAGGCTGCCTACTAAGTTTAAGCTCTCCACTGTTCTTAAGTACAGTAAGTTGGGGATCTGAAGAATCATCTCAAGACCTACATGATGATGATGAGCACTATAGACTTATCAGATGAGCAGATGGTACAACTATTCTTTATTTCTCTGGAGGGATCAGTGCTAGCCTAATATTACAATCTTAGTAGGGTAATCATGGCTAAGTGTAAGCCTCTCTGCACTGCTTTCTACAAGTAGTACAGGTTTAGCTGATGGATATACAAGGTTGTGCTACTCAAATAAAAGCCATATGAATCATATATGATCAACAAGCTTATGATGGGGTTGTGTGAACGCTGATTTCTATCAGAGCCCAAAGTAAGGCTTGCGATGCTCACAGACCAAGGACCGCACTTAGAGTGAAAGCGTAATCTTCTTGAGGGGTTACCCCAAGGAATGATACAACGTATATGTAAGCATACAGCGTGACATATGATTTGGCATTGCAAGGTTGCACATAGAATGGCATATAATGCTATATGATATTTGGATGACATGGCATATGCATGACGTGTGACATGATGACATAATATGATAACATATCATATGCATGACATGACATAATAATAATATGATAATAACATGGCATATGTACGACATGTGAGATGAATGATATGGCATATACATGACATATGAAGTGGATGACATACCATAAGCATAATATGACATAGTATAATGGCATGATATGGCATGACATGGTATGGTGATGTATCTATGAATTGACATTTGACATGGCATTTAGCGGGGCGTACAATATGGCATGGCATATATGGCATGGCATAATGGCATATGACATGATGATAGCATGTGATATGGCATGGCATATAGCATGGTAAGTTGCACGTATTGCATTGCGTATTGGCATATGTTGGCATATTTAAGTCGTATTGGCATACAAGATGAGTATGTTATGGCATGGCTTATGCATGACATGGCATAGAAGTGTGTGTAATATGGTATATGACATGATATGGTATATATATTTGAGCAAATATAATAAACCATTCACGAATAAAAATATAGAGGCCAGTGAAAGGGATCGAAGAAATAGGGGATATACATGGGATTTTAGGGGATTAATTATTATAGACCAATAATAATCCTACCCTATTACACAAATCTCCATGCATACAACATTTTTAGGGTGTTAAGTAACATCCCCTCCTCATCGGGTACTATTTCACCTCGGGTTGCATGAGCCAAAAATGCACGATGAAAATATGAAAAATAAACACCAATAAATTCATTAGTAGCAAATGAATTTAGGATTTATTTGACTAGTCCAATGCTATATGAAAGCATGAACCAAGAGTCAAAATCCAGCAATTTTTGGCAACAAATCAGGCGAATTTACACGAGTCGGATCATGAAAATTAATAAAAATAAAAATAATTTTAAGCTAAATTATTTTTGTTTGATCATCGAAAATCAAATGAGTGCTAACATCACTTGGAATAATTGGAGATAGCCCCTCAACTAATTTGAATCCAATCCTATCAAAAATCACATTTTTAACAAACCAAATAAGCATTCGATCATGAAAAATTAATTTTGAGGCCAAAATTAATTAAATGTAATTTATTTTTTATTGATCCAATACACTTGAGCTACTGTGAAGCATCATGTGTCATTGAGAAAATAAGATCGGGTTGAAAAAATGATTGAAAAATCCAATTTTTCAAAAATTTTACAAGAATATGCATGAGCACATAGGCAATGTGCTGCACACATACTATGATGTGTGCAGTATATTAGAGGCCAATCTACAAGAAAATCAAATTTATCAATATAAAAATGATCTACAGACCAAAATACGTAACTTTAATAAAGACAGTACCTTATTTTGAGTTTGAATCAGCCTCTAAATTGTAAATCGAACAAGTAATTGTGCAATTAACTTCAATAATTAATTTCAATGCTAAAATTAATTAGATATAGACAATATTTGATAGATCCAGAACATTAAGACTATGAAAAAGTTATTAATGTTACTGGAAACATAGATCTGAGGCGAAAACAAGTGAAAACCGAAGCGAATTTCAATTTTCTGGAAAATCTGAGGCCTATGTGCGCTACATATAGACCTATGTATGCCACACATAGGCTATTTTTGGTGCACATAGATGAAGGTGTGGCACACATAGCAGAGAAATTTTAAAGAAAATCAAATTTTTTGCAAAAACATGATCAACAGACAATTCCCAGCAGGTTTAATGAAGGAAGCACTCCATTTTAAGGATGGACGAGTATTCAAACAAAGTAAATGAGCATTTAACTTGAGTAATTAATTAGATTTGGAAAATATATGATAGATCTAGAATACCAGAGCCATGGAAAAGCCTCAGATGAAGCTAGATTCATCAGATCGGGTAAAAAATCAAAGCAAAATGGGAGAAAATTGGCATTTTCTGGAAAATTTAGGGCCTACGTGCATAACACATAGGCCTATGTGCACCATACATAGGTTGTGTGTGGTGCACATAGGCATATGTGCGCAGCACATACCCCAAAGAATAGTAGCAGAATGGAGGATTTTTACAAAAATGCAAGATCTAGCTCAGATCTAGGCAGATCAAAGCTAGATCTGTGTAGTTTTGATTATAAAATAGCATTAATAATCAAAAACAAATCTGATTGAAGCCAATCAACACAAGATCAAGCTAAAAATTAAAGGATTTATGTAAAAACCGGGAGAAAATGGAAGGAAAATGAAGATTTACCTTATGGCTGTAGGTTTTCTTCAACAATCTTGCTTCCAAACATGATTGGGTACCCAACTAGTACTAGTTGGTCTCTAAAATCCTAGTATATTAATTAATTAAATACTTAAATAATTTTGAGGATTTTGGTTGAGTTTGGCCTGTTTCTGGCAAATTCCGGAGTGATTTTTCACGAACCCCTAACCTAATATTTATAAGGAAAATTAGGGCTTGGTAAAAATGTAATTTTCAATCCAAAATTTGAAAATTTTTAGGCTATGTGCACCACACATAGTGCTATATGCGCCATACATAGCCTATGTACGCGAACATATAGGGTGATGTGTGCAGTACATTGGCTTTAACCCGTCACGTAGAGCCTACTGTGGTTGCATTGGGATGTGCACTCCATGCCTAAGAAGCATCATTTTATGTGCTAAAACATTGTGTAATTTGCACACATCCGATTTGGTCCCGAGAAGGCTCCCGACCAAACGTCTTTTTTTTGTTATATGCGCGCATACATAGTGCTATGTGCTACGTATATAGCATTTTGCCTATATTTGTTTTGCCTCGCTCGGGCAAAATGGGATGTGCACCGTATGTCAAATAAGCGTCATTTGACGTACTAAGATGTTTTGCAATGAAAAGCATTTCAGATTTGGTCCAAAAGGTGGGCCCCACCAAATATCATTTTTTGTTATATTCGCGCACACATAGTGCTATGTGCTATGCATATAGCATTTTACCTCTATTCGTTTTACCTTGCTCAGGCAAAACGGGATGCACACTGTATGTCAAATAAGCATCATTTGACATATTAAGATGTTTTGCAATGAAAAGTATTCTGGATTTGGTCTGAAAGGTGGGCCCTACAAAATATCTTTTTTTTTGTTATATGCATACGCACATAGTGCTATCTGCTACGCATATAGCATTTTGCCTTGCTCGGGTAAAACGAGATGTGCATGTATGTCAAATAAGTGTCATTTGACGTATTAAGATGTTTTACAATGAAAAGTATTCCAGATTTAGTCCGAAAGGTTGGCCCCACCAAACATCTTTTTTTATTATATGCGCGTACACATAGTGTTATATGCTACGCATATCGCATTTTACCTCTATTTATTTTGCCTTGCTTGGGTAAAATGGGATGTGCACTGTATGTCAAATAAGTGTCATTTGATGTATTAAGACATTTTGCAATGAAAAGTATTCCGGATTTGGTCCGGAAGGTGGGCCCCACCAAACGTCTTTTTTCTTGTATAATGCATGCATAGTGCTATGCACTAAATTCATTTTGTTTGCGCATTTCACTTTGTACGGGTAAAATGCAATGCATTTTTCATGTCAAACAAGCATTATTTGACATTGTGAGACATCATTAGTGCGCTCTACTTATATAGGCCCCACCATATGGGCCAGCCAAATGTCATTTTTGGCAAATAATACTTTGTGCTCTGTTTCATGTGAGCAACATGAAATGTGTTCTGTATGCACAGAGCACTCAAAAAAAGCTGACAAGGGTGGTGGGCCCCACCAGACATCGTTGTAAGCCCCACCCACCATAATATGTTCTGTACACCCATAGCACTCAGAGAAAGCCAAATAGGCATATATACACCATCGGGGCCGACATCGAGGACGGATACTGAGCTGAATTGAAAAAAAACCCAAGATTGCATAAGGGTGAAAGGTGAGGGTCAACAGCTTGCCCCCTGATCAGGACCATTTTTAGGCGACACAAGCGTAAGTTATCAAAATGAGATCTAATCATAACATGAATTTTCACAGAAAGTAAGGAAGGTACCTAACCAAGGCTCGCATTGAGGCCTGATGCTCATGCTGAGGCTAGCAGGGTGCTCATGTTGAAGCTTTACAGAGTGCTCACATTGAGGCTTTGTAGAGTGCTCGTGTTGAGGCTTTGCAGAGTGCTTCCATTGAGGTTGGAAGAGTGCTTGCGTTGAGGCTGGCAACCAAATTCCATAACTGGGAGCCCGATGTTTAGGCTAAAGGTGATCAATGCTGATCTGCTGCTCATGCTGAGGCTTAGAAACCTAATTTTGCCACTGGGAGCCCGATGCTTGGGGTAAAATAACTAATGTTGATCAAAGGTCTTCTGCAAGATCGATGGCTTTGCTGTAAGGCTTGAAATCATTTGTAATCAGCATTTAGATGCCTACTGCTAGGATTTGGGAACCAAATGCTTGGTTCTGTGATCTCTGCTAGATCTAGTGGTCAACTGTAAGACCTAGATGACCGTCTATTGGGTCAGTTCTCATGCCATCAAATAAATGTCAAATATCTGTAAAATGGCATTTGGGATCCTCTATTGGGTCTTTGACATTCCCTAGTTGATAGTTTTGACCAGTGAAAATCCTAGTTCTGTCATTAGGGGTCCGACGTTCAGGCTATCCGATCAGGGTTAACCGGTGGTCACTATAAGACCAATGACTTTCTTGCAAGTTTAATCATCTGAAGTCAGCATTCAGATGCTTATGGCTAGGGTTTAAGAATCAAAGGCTTGATTTAGTGATCTCTGCTGGATTGAGTGGTTACTGCAAAACCAGAGGTGATCATCTGCTGGGTCAGGGTGATTAACCATTAGATCAATTCTCACACCATCAAATAAGTGTTATCTGTCTCCAAAGTCTGCATTTGGGACCCTCTATCAAAATGCAACAATATTTGGTCAATGGCTTGACCAGAAGTCAAAGGTTTGACTATTTTTGATCATCTGTTGGATCAATTTCTTGTCTGTGCTAAACATGGAAAAATAATTTGTCAGTGAAATTGGTATTAAAATGGTCTAGGAAAAATACTTGAATTTTTGAGTATCAGTCTGCTAGATTCTAATTGATTTTTTGAATTTTGCAGACGCTATGGGTCGTGAAAATTGGGCTTAGCAGAGCAAAGGACCTCCAAAAATTTTGATATTTTTACCAGAGGCTTAACTTTTCATGTGCAATTTAATGGGACCTAGGCACACATTAGCAGGCACTCCCAGAGGGTGGTGCACATTAGCAAAATTTACTATGTGCGATGCGCGTTCCACTATATGCTGTGCACATGCGGCAAGTACCTGTTATAAATGCAACTGCATGGAAATGCATGAATGTATGACTTATATGCCTATATGCTTATGTTTGTAGACAAACAGGCAGTTGGAGCAAGAGGAGCGGGACTGCTATGCTTAGATGATAGAGCAAATGGGACGAGAGATTGCCCAATTAAGATGGTGTGTCAGATGATAGAGCGATACAACATCGAGGTTCCAGATAGTCCCAGTTCTGATGATGACCATTCCGGTGAAGATGATGCTTAGAGAAGACATGATGTTTGATTCCCATATGCGTGATGTCAAAATTCTATAATTTCTGTGTTAGAATAAGATGATGTGTTATAGTCTGGCATTATGTGCCTAGTACACTAGGGTTATGGTGTACAGCTTTGAAAATAGCCAAAAGCCTGAACTATGTATCTTTTGGATTTATTGGTGGAATCCAAAGTTGTTTGTTGCTATAAATATCTCATGCCTTATGCTTTGTTGCCACCTAAACATAATTCATTTACTTTTCTGTGCAGAAAGTAGATACAAAATGACTCAGCAATCACTGTTTGCTTTCCGTACTCTTTCTCACCGTTGGGGCAATGATGAGTGGAGTCGATTAGGAGAGATCGTACTCCAATACTTGAGGACCTTTCAGTAAGTCTCGATTAATAATGCCTTCCTGCATGCTACTGCATAATTCTGGGATCCAATGAGCTATGTTTTTTGGTTTGGATACGTTGAGCTGTGCCCGCTGTATGAGGAGTTTACTGCTATCCTTGGAGTTTTTTATAGTATGATGGTGATGCTGATAGTATCGGTGCCTATCAGAGAGGCATTCCCATATCTGATTAAGGCTTTTGATATCAGCCCGATTGAGACAAGTCTGTTTTTGACTACAGAGTCATGTAGATCTTACTGCTATTTTCTGGCTATGTGGCCAAAAATCTGTAGAAGACCCATCATGGTTGAGAGTAGATGGATTGGGATTGCTGGCACAATTCATGTTCATTGATCCATCCAATCATGGATATTTGCTAATTGGGCCTGTTGTAGACCAGATGGTGGATGGTTGGACTCCTTTTCCTATGATCATGGCAGAGACGATCCTTGGGTTGGATAAAGTGAAGCGAGGATAGTTTGAATGCTTCAGTGGCAGTCTGCTTCTTCTGCAGATAAGAATTCTAAGTCACCTTTATAGGTTTTCAACTTGGAAGGGTTGTATTTTGCTCTAATTTTTGCATGAGCCACCTTTCGTAAGACTTTTGACTCATCAAGCTTTTGACTTTTGCTTCAGACCCTAACTTTTTCCTGAACTACCCCTTTGGGTTTTCAACTCAGTGGGTCACTCTAATTTTTTCCTGAGCAGCCTTTTGCAAGGTTTTCAACTCAGCAAGCTTTTATTTTTAATTTATTTTGTTACAGATCTGGCTTTAAGAGAAGCTTGGGATCTTAGCACCACAAGCGAGGGACCCACAGCGATATCTCCCTCATAGCCATATGCGGAGGGGTTATACCTTCAGTGAGGCAAAGATGATGACATTCCAAGGCTGGATTGAGTGGATGGGGACCCTACCTGAGAGCGAGATCAGGGGGAGCTGTCCTTGGTGGTGCATACAACATGTGACTGTAATAACCTATATAGATTGTATCCCATTACTAGGATTCAGGCATTGCACACATTACAATCCTGCTAGGATCTATCGTTAGTATGGTCATTGATAGAATATACCATGACTGACAGAGTTTGAAGGAGGAAGGCTGGTGCCTCGCTTTGTGGAGCATGTGGAGAGGACTTGGCCTTATCGCCAGATAATGCTGGTGGGGATTCCTGGAGCTGGACCTATCACAGATGATGAGTACAAGCTGTGGGTGCTGCACCACATCTGAGTCTTGTACTACGAGATATTATTAGGCAATAATATGTAATAAGGAAAGATAGCACTTTGTGTTTGAGATTTGTATTACTTATGGCTAAGTTTATGAACATGTGTTCCATTTGCATTAATGAGATTAAAACATTTACATGAAAAATGCTAAAATCAACACAGAAGTTCTGGATGTGCATCAGACTTGACCCCTGTTATTGACCAATCTTATGTGAGATTTTCTGATTAATTATTTTAACACTATCCTTTTACCTTTAAGAGCTCTAAATTTTATATGAGTTATCCAAGTGGATGTTCAACTCATTGAGCAAATACTACCTATGCAGGTTTTTAGCTCACGAGGCTTTTCATTTTTATTTTGCCTTTTCTTTTACCCTTTACTCTAGATAAAATACTTCTTCAGCCGGTCAAGGTTGACGGGTTCTGAAAATTCATTGCCTTCCAAATCCAAGATGCGAATAGCGCCTTTGGAGAGGATCTTTTTAACTAGGAATGGGCCTTCCCAATTAGGCCTGAATTTTCCACGAGGGTCACGGATAGCTGGTCTGACTTGCTTCAAAACTAAATCACCTTCTTGTATGGCAACAGGCTTGACTTTTCTGTTGAATGCATTTTCCATGCGCTTCTTATAAAGCTATAGATGATCAAGAGCCTTCAGCTGCTTCTCATCAATAGTAACCAGCTGTTCATATCTGGCTCTTTTCCACTCAGCTTTTGGCAACTGAGATTCCAGAATGCTATGAAGTGATTTCAGCCCCACTTCGATTGGCAATACAGCTTCTGTTTCGTAAACCAAAGAGTAGGGGGTAGCACCTGTAGGACTCTTTACAGTGGTTTTCTAACCCCATAAAGCAAATGGCAGCTGCTCATGCCAGTCCCTATAAGTTTGTACGGTTTTGGCCAAGATCTGCTTGATCGTCTTATTGGTTGCTTCAACTGTCCCGTTAGCTTGAGGGTGGTAACAAGAAGATTGATGGTGCTCAATCCCATACTTTTCCAGTAAGTCAACAACTTGGCCCTGGAACTGCACTCCATTATCTGACACCAAGTGATGCGGTACCCCATATCAGCATATGAGATTTTTCTCTATGAACTTGAAAACTTGCTTTGCCCCTAGTTTATTATAGGATTCTGCCTCCACCCACTTAGAGAAGTAATCAATAGCCACTAGTATGTATCGATGCCTGTTGGATGCGTTAGGATGAATCTCACCCATGATGTCAATTCCCTAAGCTAAGAATGGCCAAGGCGTTATCAAATTCTTTAATTTGACTAGTGGTAAGTGGCTCAAATCTCCATGAATATGGCATTCATGGCATCTCCGCATAAATTGTATGCAGTCT